>CM061533.1:249926255-250091257 GCA_030545055.2 Neoaliturus tenellus | reverse complement strand
CTATTAATCCTAGCAAAAAAAAGGCACAGGACTTTTTTTGTAGATAATTTTACGAACTTTAATTTTACTAAGAACAAAATTTTTGCTAGAGACCATAGTTTTTGAGTTATTGACAAAAAACCAAAAAAGGGGGCCTTTAGAGCCCCCCCCCCCCCCCCACACCTTTAGCTCTACCCCTATGGGTCAGTACTTTTAGTATGTTGTTTAAGAAACATTTCCCTACAACTGTACCAAATTTGGCTTCTACATGAATTTTTTCCCCCTATTGGGTCATTTTTTTGTCTTCGTTGCCTGGACTATGAGTCCTTGTAAGCAAAGTATTTTGATCATCTTTTAATTTTTTGAGGCACAATTTCTGTTGAGGTGAAATTCACATTTATGGACTAAATGAAAAACAGTATATTCATTGAAAGAAAAGCATATATTTACCATACTTCACAAGATTTACACAGCAGGGCCAAATTAAATTTGATCTATCAACTTAAACCTGTTATGCTGTTCTTCTGGTACAACATTGAAATATTTTTTGTACAGGTTTTCAATGTTTGGTCTACCACCATACTCTTTCATTACCCAAGTATGGTCCATGTTTAAATTGGGTCTCTCGCACGTTACTCTTACTACACCAGGTCTCTTTGCAAAAAGAGTACCATTTCTACCCATGCCAACCTGAAAAAGACGAGATATTAAAATTGATTCATACAAATTTGTCAATAATCAATATTTAATATAATAAATTATGATTTAACAACAAAAGTATTAAAAAAATTATAAAAGATGACCCCGAGGTAATTTTGTTTTAAGGGTCTTTTACTGGGTATCACTTACAGTTTTTACAAAAGAATGTAATATTTTTGGGATTCGCCTATAAAAATGTACTACATCTCTTACAGATGAGCAAAAACCGATGGAATCAACTCAGGTAGCTCTGGCCTAATTCTGTGTGGTCACTGCTATTGCTATTGTTCTAAACTCTTAAGGCAGTGCTTCTATGCCATTGCCTTACTTTACTTACTTACTTTACACAGCAGCTGATAGATCGGCAGCTGATAGACATGCCTTAGAATCCCCAAAATTTTCAGAAATAACTTCGGGCAAATATTATTTATATTCATCATCTTGACGTGTCACTATGAAATTAGAGGCCAAATTAGGAAATCAAAGAAAGAAAAAAAATTAAAAGTTAAAAGTTTAGTTAATATAGTAATAGGAAAAAATAAAAAGATATGGGCCCTGCCTATTCAACTTGATGCTCAATGTCAAACTGGTGTACAAATGACAGTTATTATTATTTATTTATTTTTATTTTTTTATTGGACTACTTGAAGCATCACTAATTTGTATTTGTATCTATATCCATGTTGAACGAGGAAGAAAGAAATTGGCCTACAAATATAATAAATCAAACGCAATCTAAATGAATAATTGGCTTGTTATGAAAACATAAACAAACTAAACTGTAGCTTAGAATACAAAAAAAGGAGTCTATTAATATTTTTATTTTATACCGAGATGGCAGAATATAAAATAAATGTACATTTTATGCATAATTGCACTTTTCCACAGTGCAAGCTTTGAACTCATCATTTGCTTCATTATCTTCACCTTCTTTTTATCTTTTGTTATTTGGTATATTTCGTTTGACGATTTTTTAGTGTCTTGAAACTCCCAGGGTTGGCATAATAATCTTGCACAAAAGATTTTTTACTACAGTAGAAGCCCTCTAGTCTGGCCTTGGATGGTTCGGTCGCCGGATAATCCTGCTGCAGTTCTCTAGAGATGAAACATGTAGCCGAGGATGTTTCCCTAGACTAAAGTAGACACGAGTCAATTGGTTCAATCACTGAAAATATATAATTTCAATTGCCAATTTCCAAACAGTTTATTTTCAGAATTTTTTAAAAAAGATTTTACCAAACATGAGTGCACAGCTGTATGCTCCTAGCAGCAGCTGGCCCCTGGCTCAGGCTGAATGGTTCCAAGCGCGGTATCTAATGTCTCTTCCTCTCTCTCTCTCTCTCTCTCTCTCTGAACAACAGAATCTCTCTGCCTCGACGGCCATCTCGCTCATGACATGGACGGTGTGATGTGACCAACCACATTGAATTATAATTTCCTGCTCTGATTTATTTATTTATTTTAAAACAATTTTCCATTTATCACATTTTTTTCTTTTTTAAGTTAAAAACTTAATTAATATCCATGTTGTATAGCCCCGGAGCTGTAATCTAGTTAAAAACTTAATTAATATCCATGTTGTATAGCCCCGGAGCTGTAATCTATCTAGGCCTAAATAAGGATTTACCTTATGTCAAAACAGCTCCAAATAGTGTAACTGTGTTACGGCTGTTTCGGCATTACAATGCCATCCTCAGACACTAATAAATTCAGCTGAAGTAGCCTCGTCATACGTTAAAAGTAAAAACCCATAACAAGACACACGAGACACAGAAATTGACTTTTTCTAACGCGCACAGGCCTGTCGCACACAAGTTGCGACATAAGCCACATTGAATTATAATTTCCTGCTCTGATTTATTTATTTATTTTAAAACAATTTTCCATTTATCACATTTTTTTCTTTTTTAAGTTAAAAACTTAATTAATATCCATGTTGTATAGCCCCGGAGCTGTAATCTAGTTAAAAACTTAATTAATATCCATGTTGTATAGCCCCGGAGCTGTAATCTATCTAGGCCTAAATAAGGATTTACCTTATGTCAAAACAGCTCCAAATAGTGTAACTGTGTTACGGCTGTTTCGGCATTACAATGCCATCCTCAGACACTAATAAATTCAGCTGAAGTAGCCTCGTCATACGTTAAAAGTAAAAACCCATAACAAGACACACGAGACACAGAAATTGACTTTTTCTAACGCGCACAGGCCTGTCGCACACAAGTTGCGCGGTACCGGTCGTCATTGCCGCGAGAAGCCGACTGGGGTTTTTAAATGTGTTTTTACTTTCAACGTATGACGAGGCTACTTCAGCTGAATTTATTAGTGTCTGAGGATGGCATTGTAATGCCGAAACGGCCATAACACAAAAATACACCATTTGGAGCTGTTTTGACGAAAGGTAAATTCTTATTTAGTAAAAACTTAATGTCTATTGTCTGTACAGAATACCTAGTCTAGTAATGTGATGATTTGTGGTCAGGTCAACCCGGAGGTTTGTTCAAATAAGGAAGGCGCATATCATAGCTAAAATATTATACAGCAGTAAAGGAGACCACTCACATTTAATCCTGGGTGGAATAACAGGGAATTTTGGATAACAAGTATTGAACCCCTTGGTACAAATCGGCCATCATTCACAATTATGCCTTTTCGTTTTGGTCTTGCATTTCCCTTATTCCGCGTGCTTGAACCTGCTTTTTTTGATGCCTCCCTCACCCAATCTGCAAAAAGAAAACAAACCTTTTAAACTTATAGTATTTTGTCTTATGTAATAGGCCAAGTAGCAAGCCTCAACATTTTCCTTTTTAAAATTTACTTTAAAAAAAGTTCCTTAAAAATCTCGAAATCTAAATTGACTTATGAGCGAATCTAGTAGTAGGGTCAATCCATATCAGGTTGTCCAGAGAAAAAAATTATTTGGTTGTGTCAACATTTTGTTTATTTTTATATCGTTGAAAGTACAATACATTGGATAAAAAAATGCAACTATATAGTTTATTTTTAATATTTTTATTTAACCATTGGCAGCCATTTTTTCCTTGAAGGAACACTGGATTTCTTAAATATCTCAGTTTCTATTAAACAGAACATTCAAATGACAAACCAATCTCTTCAAAGA
Source organism: Neoaliturus tenellus (assembly GCA_030545055.2). Classification (NCBI taxonomy): domain Eukaryota; kingdom Metazoa; phylum Arthropoda; class Insecta; order Hemiptera; family Cicadellidae; genus Neoaliturus; species Neoaliturus tenellus. Next base: position 250,087,458 of record CM061533.1, on the reverse strand, counting down.
GATCTGAACTTTAATAAAAGTCCATAAACATACATTAAAAACATTTATTAATTAAGTCTTTATCCTTCTTTAAATTTTAAAGTTAAAACTTAACAAAAATGGATTTTAAAAAATGCATACAAGAAGGCAAACACTTAAGAACTTGTTATTTATTTTTTTAATTATTATTATTATTAGTATTATTATTATTGCCAAAATAACCAAGTTTAAAGCCATAGACTTTCATGAATATTAAATAAATAATTTTAAAAATCTAAAATTTTAAAAGTTTTAAGGTACTGGTGTATTTTTGTTGCGAATGAAAATAGAAAATTTTTAATTTGGCACATACTTGGTAAAATGGAACCTCGATATATCGAACCTCAATATATCGAAATCCTCGATATTAACGAAGTTTTCTCATTCCCCTTTAACCTACCAATCAATCTAATGTTATTTCTACCTCTATATATCAACGGATTAGCGAGGATAACCTCATTATAACGAACTCTTGGAGCACCAATGCACGACCTAACCACCTCTACATATCGAAGTTTTGGCTACAAAACCTCAACATATCAAAGTTAAAAAAAGAACAAGTTGAAACATTGAGCTAATCAATTTCTTTCATGTTGCAACCTGTCACTCTACAGCTGTTGCCTTTTGCCGAGCTTTGTGTTAGCACCACTGTTCTTGTTTCCCGTGTTTTCAGTTGACTGGAAATAAATCAGATATCAGTAGACATCAGACATCTTGTAAAATTAAGCAAAAGAAATGAAGCATGGGTCCCATTAAGTACACAAGTTACTGAGGAAATTCACACCACTTGAACTAAACTACAGCAACGGTCAACTTCTACAACATAACAAAAGAATTGTGTAATGAGATTTCACAGATTATAAATGCTAAACAATCATAAAATCTAAGGTAAAATTATATCCAGGGCTGTAAAAATTAGTAATACAGTAGAACCTCGATAGTTCGACACTTTGTGGACTTAGAGAGTGTCGAACTATTGAGATGTCGAACTATAGGGAGTATATGGGAAATTTTATCACTGGGAGTATAATTTGAATTTAGGAAACACTAAATTTTAGTGAAACCATAACCTAATTGAGCTTTAACATAAACAACATTCAAATCATTCGCCAATTTGTTTAATTTTCACCTTTGTCAGTCTCCAACATGGACTCTATCGGTCATTATTAACATGTTAAGTTGTCATGGACCATGTCGAACTATCAGGAGTGTCGAACTATCGAGAGTCGAACTATCGAGGTTCTACTGTAGTACATTTATTTTTTCATTACAAGGAAAAGATTAACTTAACTGAAGAGAATATTTACTTATCCCGCTAAGTCGAAGATTTCATTATTGTTTTGGTACTTTTCGGTCAGTCATATTTTTCAAAGAAGTTGAGTCTACAAAATTAAGTTTTAACAGGTCAATCCTTTTACTAAGTACAGTGGAACCTCGATGTATCGAACTTGAAGGGGAATGTAAAAAGTTCGTTATATCAAGGTCTTCAATATACTGCGGTTCGTTAAATCAAGGTTATTTTTGACAAACTTCGATACCGTATTGAGGTTCACTACCACCTTATAATACCATTACTTATTTCCAATAGGCCTAGAAATTGAGGAATAAATACGGGTGTACAGTGATTACATAACCAACATTTTGCTATTGCACAAAAGAATAAAAGTCCACAGTAACATTACAAGTTGTTTTATGTTTATAAACCCTTCTAGGCCTATGGAATTTTTATCACGAGCTGATCAATAGAGAATTTGAACTGTCTTAACAAATTTACAAAATCTCTGACAGATTTTTTATCTTTTGTGACATAAAATTGAGCATTTATGTCTCCTCCAAAAATAATGTTATGATTAGGCCATTTTGACTGAAAAAATTCAACAATTTTTCAAGAACATCTAAAAATAAGAGTTCATTACCATCAGGTAAGATGTGGTAAAAAAGGATAAGTTACTACTATTAATTTATTATTATCCAATATAACAGCACATGCTTCAAAGTCTTTTTCAATGCAAAAACCAGAGATATCTATGCTGCGACATTGTAAATAATTTAAACATAAATTAGAGCACCTCCAAGTTTCATCTGTGGTCTTACATACCAAGCACACATGTTAAACCCACTTCTTTCATTTTTGTATATATACGGTAATCAAACCGTGTAGCATTGATAGATTAACACAATTTGTATTATAATTTCAACTAAATTAAGCGTGCGAACAATTCCGTTTCAAAAACGGCCAAATATAAAAAAACATATGTTTTTATGAAAATCTTAATTTTTTAAATTTTAGTCCAATCAGAAAGTTGTTGGTATCATTGAAGAGAACTCAAGTTGTTCTTTCCTTTCCAGTAATAAACATTTGTCATATATCATTTGAGAAAGTACCCTAGATGAAATAATTTTTAAAGTCAACTCCCTAGGCTATAAGGTGAGGTGGGGTAATTCTGGGACAAAAATCAAACTAATCGATTTTTCTTTTACTTCTAGGTGTGTTAGGCCCAAACAAAAAATCTACTATATATTTGTCAAATACCACTCACTCACGTATCAGAGTATCTCCAAAACTATAAGGCCTAGAGGGTTAAAACTTTGCATTTACGTTCATCTTTGCTAAAAACGCTTACTAAGAAACGGTTTTGCAAAATTCCGTCAGGGCTCCGCCCAGCACCACTTGGAAATTTCGTTACAATGTTATTCTTATGGGGGAAAATCAAAGCAACAACGAATCTCCAAAACTAGCCAACCTGAAGGATTGAAATTTGGTATAGACGTTCCTTTCTACCCATTGATGCTCACTAAGAAACGGTTTTACGAAATTCCTGCAGGGCTCCGCCCCACACGACTTCAAAATTTCGTTACAATGTTATTCTTATGGAACACTTCAAATACGAATCTAGGAAACAACGAATCTCCAAAACTATAGGACCTACGGGGTTGAAATTTGGAATGGAAGTTCCTCTTTGCCTATAGGTGCTCACTAAGAAATTGTTTTGCAAAATTCCTTCAGGGCTCCGCCCCACACGACTTCAAAGATTTGATGTAATTAGCTGTTGAAGATTCAAAGCTACCAGCTGTTAGTGAAATAATACATTTAAAGGATGAAATAACCATATGAGAATATTTTTCTTTGTAAACAATTTAACTGGTGTAAAGTTAGAGTTTAGGTTAGGTAAGGTTTAATTTACAATGTCAAATACCACTCACTCATTATCATCGAATCTTTATAACCATGGGGTTTAGGGGTTGAAATTTGCTATGGACGTTCCTCTGTGTTAAAAAATGCTCACTAAGAAACGGCTTTGCAAAATTCTTTCAGGTCTCTACTCCACAGGACTTGACTTTAATATTATTCTTATGGCCAATATTTTATACAAATCAAGGCAACAACGAATCTGAAAAACTATACGACCTACGATGTTAAATTTGGCATGTTCCTTCTTCTTTGCTCATAGGTGCTCACTAACAAACGCTTTCACAAAAGTCCCTTCGGGGCTCCACCCCACATGTCTTCAAAATTTCAATATAATGTTACAATTATGGCCCTAAAGGACTTCAAGTTTTTGAAGTTAAATTTGATACTGATGTTCCTCTTTGGTCATGGGCATTCACTAAGAAACGATTTTGCGAATTTCCTTTAGGGCTGCGGCCCAGATAACCTTTAGGTTACCATAGATCTTACGGGTTAAAATTTGACGAGGACATTTCTCTTTACTCAAAGGTACCAAGAAACGGATTTGCATATATAGTTTTTGAACTCCTTAAGGGCTCCGCCCCTCAGGACTTAAAAACTACTAGAGAGCCGATAGGGTTGAAACATTGATGTTCCTCTTTGCTCATAGGAAGTCACTGCGAAATCGTTTTTGGAATTATAATTTTTGAAGTCCTTTAGGGCACCACCCCACCGGACTTAAAAGTACTCTATGACCTACGGGGTTAATATTTGACATGGATGTTCCTCTTTACTCATAGGAAGTCACCAAGAAACAGTTTTGGAATTATAGTTTTTGAAACCCTTTAGGGCTCCGCCCCACTGGATTAAGAATTACTCTATGGCCTAAATGGGTTAATATTTGACATGATCGTTCCTCTTTGCTCATAGGTGGCCCGCTCATACTATTTCAATGTATTAATTTTAATGTATATCTTAAGGAAGAAGATTTCGTAGGTCTTAAAAGAGATTAAAAAACAAATTCAACACGGGCGAAGCCGTGACGGGCAACAGCTAGTCATTTTATATATGTACTAGGTATGGCTATGAGGTCCTGTTTAGTTAATAATGTTATCTCTTGTACTTTTTTCTTAAAAAATTAAAAACGCTGTTCCATATTTACCCCGGGGTTTGGGGCAATTATGGGACGGGTATGGGGCAATACAAGGACAGTCATATATCTCTATAAGTTAGTTATTAAAGATAGGCAAAAGAGAGGGAAATAGTTGGACAGAGCATACTCTAATTGTGTAGAAGGCACTGGGAAATTCTTGTACAGTACAATTTTTGTAAAGGAAAAAAAATTCCAAAAAAATGCCGTCTGACCAACCTAAAAAATACACAATTTTCAAGTAAAGTAAAAATTATGAAACGTTTGAGGTATTGAAAGAACTACCCCCTACACAAGTTCTTTAAAGTAAAATCTTCAAAAAAAAGTCACTCTCTAAAAAATTAAGCTAAAGACAGATTTTTCGTGTATTTTTTTCTAAAACACTGTCATTTTCCGGGCTCGGTCTGAACCCGGTTTAGGTATAAATGAGTTGAAATACTGTGTTGAAATACTGTGTTGAAATTCATGATAATTAATACCTTTATTTACACACTCAAACAAGGAAAAACAGGGATTACTTTTTTTCATTGATATCTAATGGGGCAGAATCTTCTTCAGACGATGAACTAAAATTTAAATCGTCACTACTTCCCCAGCTCTCCCAATCTTGACTCTCTCACTGTCTGATGATTCTATAAAGTTTTTCTTTTGTCTTTTTACTTGAGGTTTTGACTCTAACATGTTTCATTTGTTCTACATTCTTTGAGACTTTGGAAACATTCTTCTTTACATTTTCTTTTGGTTCCTTTTTATTCTTTATTACAGGCTTCTTCCCTTCTTTGGGCTGCTTTATTTCTTATAAGAAACATTATGTAGTTATAACTAAGGGCTTTAGGGGTTACTTGTTTCCTTGGTTTAGTTACATTGCTAGATTTTTTAACTTTCCCCAACAATATTTCTTCAAAACTGCGCACTGGAAAATTCTTGTACAGTACAATTTTTGTAAAGGAAAAAAAATTCCAAAAAAATGCCGTCTGACCAACCTAAAAAATACACAATTTTCAAGTAAAGTAAAAAATTTGAAACGTTTGAGGTATTGAAAGAACTACCCCCTACACAAGTTCTTTAAAGTAAAATCTTCAAAAAAAAGTCACTCTCTAAAAAATTAAGCTAAAGGCAGATTTTTTGTGTATTTTTTTTCTAAAACACTGTCATTTTCCGGGCTCGGTCCGAACCGGTCACCTGCCCGGTTCACCTGCCCCGGGTCACCTGCCCCGACAATAAGGAGGGTACATGATGCTGTGGCCTGATTAGAAACAGGAGATTGGTAGAGGTGGCATATTAGATGTGGATTTTGGTTCAGATTGCATGTTATTGGAAGTTGATGATTGAATGAGCTAGTCAATAATAAAAAAAATAATAAAATTGAGAAAAAGAATACTATGTCCCAAATTTGCCCCAGGCGTGTCTCACAATTGCCCCAAAAAGTGTCCCATAACTACCCCTCTAGCCTTTTTTTGAATATTACATACCCTATTAATGGTAGGACTCAAGTTTAAACACCATTTAGTTGCCTAAGAAATTGTCTATCTAATAATATAAAAATTATACATGTTCAAAAATTACACAACTGTGGACAGAGAAAGTTCTCACAACAAAAACGAAAGTTTTCGGCAGAAAAAAATTTAGAGTTTAACAATACAAATTTATTTTCACTGATAGGCTACTGATACAATATTGTTTTAATCATTATGGTATCTAACTTATCAAATGATAAGCTACATTTTAGTGATAAAATGTGTTAAAATAAAAAATAAAATATGATAAAAAATAACTGTCCCTTTTTTGCCCCACTTTTTTGCTGTCCCAGAATCAGGCCCGGCGACAGGTTTCTCGGGCCCCTGTGCAATCATGAAGTACGGGCCCCTAGATTCAGGCAACCAACCTACTTATCTTGAAAATTCACTTCCCTTCAACACAACAAAACCACTTATTGGATATATGTTAACATTGCAAGCTAGTATATTTTAAACCCAAATGTACTAGTCTGTTACCTAACTTACTTACTTACTTACTTACTCCTCTTGAACCACGTAGACTCTTGTAGGAGCATGTGGCGAGTCATGTCTCTTCTAATTTAAATTAAATTACTTCCAATGTTTGTGGAGTATACTAAAACTGGGTTGGCAGGTCATAAAAACATTTGTCAATCAGATACTCTTTTAGCTTGATTTTAAACTTCTGGAAACTTACAATTCTCTTGATGTCTTCAGGTAGGCCATGATAGAACTTCTGTCCCATATAGTCAAGTTTTGTTTCTGTAAGTGTTAGTCTATGGGAAATGGCAAAATTGTTTCTAAATCTGGTATTGTAGTTATGTGCCGGTTCTTGAAATATGTTCTGGCTCTTAATGTATAAAACTGTTTCAAATATGTAGATGGATGGTACTGTCATAATATTAAATTCTTTAAAAAAAAGTGCACATGAACTTCTAGGTGGTTGTTTGGCTATGGATCTAATTGCTCTTTTTTGTAATTTGAAAATTTTGTCGAGATTTTTCTTGCTGGAGGAACCCCAAAGGATAATTGAATATCTTATGTGACTTTCAAAGAGACTATGGTAGGCCATTTTTAAAAACTTTAAGTCTAGTACATTTACAAGGCTTCTTATTACAAATAGGTTTTTTGACAATTTGGAAAAAACTTCTTCGACTTGTAAAGACCAGCATAAATTGTTGTCGAGAGTGGCTCCAAGGCATTCTGTACTGCATACCTCCTCAATTCCGTCTTCGCCAAGCATGACATCCACGCCCATTGAAGGGTTTCTGTATTGAAGCTGCCTAGTTGAAAAATGGACAAATTTGGTTTTTTCTTCATTTATTGATAACCTCATATCGGTGAAATACTGTGCTAAACTATTGATACTTAAAAATGTGGAGATTTGAAGGTTGTCTAATTGTTTGTCTGATGTAATCAAAGTGGTATCGCCAGCAAAAGTTATTAAACTATTTCCATCAACAAAGTCACTGATGTCAGTAACATAGACGAGGAAGAGGATTGGTCCTAGGGTTGAGCCTTGCGGCACGCCCCTCTCCACATCCATGACTTCAGATCGATGTTCTTCTTTAAAACCATGTCTGTTGTGTACTATGACTGTACTTTGCTTCCTGTTGGAAAGATAAGATACCAACCATCCTAGTGCAGCTCCAGTGATGCCTGCAGCAGCCAATTTCTCTATCAAGATGTGAATGTCGACACAATCAAACGCCTTCGTAAGGTCAATGAAAGTTCCCAAGGCAGTCTCTCCATTTTCTATATGATCTATTAATCTATTCACTAAATTGACAAGGGCAAGTTTTGTGGACTTATTCTGACGAAAACCAAATTGTTGAGGTGAGAAAAAATTTTTACATTCCAGAAAATTGACTGTTCTATTACATACTATTTTCTCGATGACCTTTGTTACAGCTGGAAGCAACGATATGGGGCGATAGTTCTTCATTTCATTCTTGCAACCCTTTTTAAATAAAGGTTTAACTAAGGCTAGTTTACCCATTTCTGGAAAAGTTGCCTGGGAAAAGGAGTTATTAATTATATCCATAATTGGGACAGCAATTTCATTGATACAATTCTTGATAATTTTTGTCGATATTCTGTAATGACCTGATGAATTTTTAGTTGCAATTTTCCTTACAACTTCTTTTATTTCAGAAATCGATACCTCCCCAAAAGAAGTCAACATATTGTCTGGATTGTCGGGCTTGTGGTTAAGTGGGAAACCTGACCAAGATTTAGTGTCATGATTAGAGGGGGAAACGTTGGCAATTTCAACAAAGAACTTATTAAAACTATTTGAAACAAAGACTGGATCATCAGTTTCAATATTGTCAAGTCTTAGGCTGAGGTTATCATTGTTGTATATTTGTTTGCAAGGTCTGTTTTAACTTACTTAGTTGTTATTAAATTATTTACTTTTCCTCCCAGATAAATATGCCAAAATCATGATTTTATTTATTTATTATTTTTTAATTTATTAGCCTATATTGATGAATAAATATTAGTAAAAAAAAAAATGGAGGTTTAGCGATTAATTTTCTTACTACAAAAGCAGTGTAGGTTTTATAAAAAAAACTTAATGAAAATAGAATAAAATTGATTGAAAATTATTAGGCTTATGTTCATTCTAACATCACACATCATCATAATAAAACTTGTCTAGCCGTGTGGTGAGGTCTTGGTCTAACCTTCTTCCTTGCAAAGTCATCATTTTTTTGTTTCTATTAGCACATCCCGGCAGGCAAACGAACACCAACTGTGTTTCCAGCAGTCAAGGTCATTTCTCCGCGATTGCACCCCATTCCACCCCTCTTTGCCATGCCATCGCTCACACTCATACTTCCCTGACCACTTGACTACGTTCACTCCACCATATAGAGGAAAAAAGCATGCTTGCCTATTAATATAAAGCGCGGAATTAAAATAATCTGGAAATGAAGAATCACAACTGAAAAGCCTGTTTTTATGAGGCCTTGGCATTTTTTATGTCAAAATGTAAATGATAAAATATGCAGTTTTGTCAGGCGGCGTACCATAAAATTCAAAAAACCAATTAGGCTTACAAGTCAGCAGAAATGTTTTTTTTTTAACTGTTTTCTGAAGAAGAAAAAAAAACAAAAAATATTTGATCACTTAGGCCTATATTTAAATTTTATAAATTAAGAGTCTTAGTCTTAAGTCTTTATTAATCTTTTCTTACAACAACACAGAATTGTACAAAACCAATCAAATGAGAACATAGCCTAAAAACATCTACAGCACCGAAATGCCAGCTTGAAAGACACATAAGTTAAGCTTAGTATCGTGTTTGTGTTGTTTGGAGCTCAAGTCGCAACCTGATCTAATGTAGGCCCTATTTAAAGGCTGGGTGGGAACAGGGCCTACAAAAACTACGTTAGTTTTCGTAGGCCCTGGGTCACGCCGCGCCTGCGATGGGCCCGTGAGTGCGTGTGCGACCAGCGCCAGGCAGGCACAACGGGAATTTCTCACAGTAGCACCACCACCCTCAGTGTTTACAATTATTGGTTTGTTTAGAATGAAGCTAAACTAATCATTCTCTGCTCATTTACATTAAGCTCGTAAATAAAAATAGCAGGCGTAAAACATTCGAACTTAATCTGTCATTTTTATTTTAACAATGAATGTTCATTGTACACTTTTGGATGTTTTAAATCTACAAAATTTTTTTCGTCGGCCCGGGCCCCTATGCATTTGCCCCCTATGCCCCCCCTTGTCGCCGGCCCTGCCCAGAATTACCCCACCTCACCCTAGGCTTAATGTGTGGTGCAATTTTCCCAATTTGCCGGAAGTATGGTAAATTATAAATCACCTATTAAAACAATTATTTATGAGTTTAGCGTGTTATAATAATCATACCAATCAGTGACACTCCAAGGTACAGTAAGGCCTGCACGTACATTAAACACATAAGCCTAGAGCCTACTGTTATTCATAGTTTACAATGAAAGTTAGGTCAAAACAAAAAAGGTACCAATTTAACTTTCGGAATCAGAAGATTAAGGTAACAACAAAATTAACTGAGCCTGGTTGAGTGTAGACAGTAGGCCTAGCGCACTTATAAATGGACTTGAACCACTGTGTGAATAGGCCTAGGTGCCCATTTGGAAAAATATTCCAACCAAATTTACTTAGAAATACCGACTTCACAATGGCTGTGAAAGTGGCAGTAAGCTAGCAATAAGGTTTTAAATGGCCGTGTTGTCCCTTTAAATTTTCCTGTGGGCTCTTTAAATCATGACATCATCATGACGTCATCACCACAACAGATTGAAACAAGATGGCTGCCAACATAACCTCAAAAGGAACGCAAGGTGATTATAGTAAGTTTAAGAGAGCAAAGTCAAAGTAAATATGAATTTTAACAAAATACTGGCTTTATTTATATAACTTGTTGCATATAAGACTCATTTAATCAATTTTGAAAAAAGATATGGAAAAGGTAAATAAACCACTATATTTTACTTTCCCGCCTAAAACATGATTCCTAACCTCAAAATGTGACAGCTAGCAATAGATTGTTTTGTACTGACTTTGTTTCATTGATTTGGTATTATAAGGAATATATATCATTGTTTTTAGGAAGGCCTAGGTATATCTTATGAATGACAGTCGAGCAGTATCAAAAGTACAATAATTAATTCCTAGGCCTACGTAAAACTTTAATCTATTACCGCTACTGTGACCATAGTGTAAGGTCCTAAAAAAAGTCATTTTGCGGAAAAACTAACCGTTTCAGCATGGTGTAACTGCACATATTGGTAGATATACAACCACACTACATCATGATTACATTCATTATTAGGGGCAAGGCCTTTAAAGAACTTATTGCTGGGCTTCCATAAGCTGAAAATTTTGAGACCAAATTGTGATCCAGTAAAACACGACTCTTTAAACAATTAATCCTACGGGTTTTCTTACCCTTTATCAGTTAAATGTTAAGAATAAGAGATAAGATAACCAAACAATAACCATCAATCACTGTTTTTATAATTTAATGTGACTTTAGGCCATTTCTTAAGATGTCCACAATCGCCACAGCGACCGTAGTGCAAGGTCCTACAAAAAGTCATTTTGAGAAAAAACTAACCGTTTCAGCATGATGTAACTGCACAAACTGGTACATAGACAACCACACTACATCATGATTACATTCATTATTAGGCACCAGGCCTTTAAAGAACTTATTGCTGGGCTTCCATAAGCTGATAATTTTGAGACCGAATTGTGATCCAGTACAACACGACTCTTTAAACAATTAATCCTACGGGTTTTCTTACCCTTTATCAGTTAAATGTTAAGAATAAGAGATAAGATAACCAAACAATAACCATCAATCACTGTTTTTATAATTTAATGTGACTTTAGGCCATTTCTTAAGATGTCCACAATCGCCACTGCGACCGAAGTGCAAGGTCCTACAAAAAGTCATTTTGAGAAAAAAATAACCATTTCAGCATGGTGTAACTGCACATATTGGTAGATATACAACCACACTACATCATGATTACATTCATTATTAGGCACCTTGCCTTTAAAGAACTTATTGCTGGGCTTCCATAAGCTGATAATTTTGAGACCGGATTGTGATCCAGTACAACACGACTCTTTAAACAATTAATCCTACGGGTTTTCTTACCCTTTATCAGTTAAATGTTAAGAATAAGAGATAAGATAACCAAACAATAACCATCAATCACTGTTTTTATAATTTAATGTGACTTTAGGCCATTTCTTAAGATGTCCACAATCGCCACAGCGACCGTAGTGCAAGGTCCTACAAAAAGTCATTTTGAGAAAAAACTAACCGTTTCAGCATGGTGTAACTGCACATATTGGTAGATATACAACCACACTACATCATGATTACATTCATTATTAGGCACCATGCCTTTAAAGAACTTATTGCTGGGCTTCCATAAGCTGATAATTTTGAGACCGGATTGTGATCCAGTACAACACGACTCTTTAAACAATTAATCCTACGGGTTTTCTTACCCTTTATCAGTTAAATGTTAAGAATAAGAGATAAGATAACCAAACAATAACCATCAATCACTGTTTTTATAATTTAATGTGACTTTAGGCCATTTCTTAAGATGTCCACAATCGCCACAGCGACCGTAGTGCAAGGTCCTACAAAAAGTCATTTTGAGAAAAAACTAACCGTTTCAGCATGGTGTAACTGCACATATTGGTAGATATACAACCACACTACATCATGATTACATTCATTATTAGGCACCATGCCTTTAAAGAACTTATTGCTGGGCTTCCATAAGCTGATAATTTTGAGACCGGATTGTGATCCAGTACAACACGACTCTTTAAACAATTAATCCTACGGGTTTTCTTACCCTTTATCAGTTAAATGTTAAGAATAAGAGATAAGATAACCAAACAATAACCATCAATCACTGTTTTTATAATTTAATGTGACTTTAGGCCATTTCTTAAGATGTCCACAATCGCCACTGCGACCGAAGTTTAAAGAGTCGTGTTGTACTGGATCACAATCCGGTCTCAAAATTATCAGCTTATGGAAGCCCAGCAATAAGTTCTTTAAAGGCCTGGTGCCTAATAATGAATGTAATCATGATGTAGTGTGGTTGTCTATGTACCAGTTTGTGCAGTTACATCATGCTGAAACGGTTAGTTTTTTCTCAAAATGACTTTTTGTAGGACCTTGCACTACGGTCGCTGTGGCGATTGTGGACATCTTCAGAAATGGCCTAAAGTTACATTAAATTATAAAAACAGTGATTGATGGTTATTGTTTGGTTATCTTATCTCTTATTCTTAACATTTAACTGATAAAGGGTAAGAAAACCCGTAGGATTAATTGTTTAAAGAGTCGTGTTGTACTGGATCACAATCCGGTCTCAAAATTATCAGCTTATGGAAGCCCAGCAATAAGTTCTTTAAAGGCATGGTGCCTAATAATGAATGTAATCATGATGTAGTGTGGTTGTATATCTACCAATATGTGCAGTTACACCATGCTGAAACGGTTAGTTTTTTCTCAAAATGACTTTTTGTAAGACCTTGCACTACGGTCGCTGTGGCGATTGTGGACATCTTAAGAAATGGCCTAAAGTCACATTAAATTATAAAAACAGTGATTGATGGTTATTGTTTGGTTATCTTATCTCTTATTCTTAACATTTAACTGATAAAGGGTAAGAAAACCCGTAGGATTAATTGTTTAAAGAGTCGTGTTGTACTGGATCACAATTCGGTCTCAAAATTATCAGCTTATGGAAGCCCAGCAATAAGTTCTTTAAAGGCATGGTGCCTAATAATGAATGTAATCATGATGTAGTGTGGTTGTATATCTACCAATATGTGCAGTTACACCATGCTGAAACGGTTATTTTTTTCTCAAAATGACTTTTTGTAGGACCTTGCACTTCGGTCGCAGTGGCGATTGTGGACATCTTAAGAAATGGCCTAAAGTCACATTAAATTATAAAAACAGTGATTGATGGTTATTGTTTGGTTATCTTATCTCTTATTCTTAACATTTAACTGATAAAGGGTAAGAAAACCCGTAGGATTAATTGTTTAAAGAGTCGTGTTGTACTGGATCACAATTCGGTCTCAAAATTATCAGCTTATGGAAGCCCAGCAATAAGTTCTTTAAAGGCCTGGTGCCTAATAATGAATGTAATCATGATGTAGTGTGGTTGTCTATGTACCAGTTTGTGCAGTTACATCATGCTGAAACGGTTAGTTTTTTCTCAAAATGACTTTTTGTAGGACCTTGCACTACGGTCGCTGTGGCGATTGTGGACATCTTAAGAAATGGCCTAAAGTCACATTAAATTATAAAAACAGTGATTGATGGTTATTGTTTGGTTATCTTATCTCTTATTCTTAACATTTAACTGATAAAGGGTAAGAAAACCCGTAGGATTAATTGTTTAAAGAGTCGTGTTGTACTGGATCACAATTCGGTCTCAAAATTATCAGCTTATGGAAGCCCAGCAATAAGTTCTTTAAAGGCCTGGTGCCTAATAATGAATGTAATCATGATGTAGTGTGGTTGTCTATGTACCAGTTTGTGCAGTTACATCATGCTGAAACGGTTAGTTTTTTCTCAAAATGACTTTTTGTAGGACCTTGCACTACGGTCGCTGTGGCGATTGTGGACATCTTAAGAAATGGCCTAAAGTCACATTAAATTATAAAAACAGTGATTGATGGTTATTGTTTGGTTATCTTATCTCTTATTCTTAACATTTAACTGATAAAGGGTAAGAAAACCCGTAGGATTAATTGTTTAAAGAGTCGTGTTGTACTGGATCACAATTCGGTCTCAAAATTATCAGCTTATGGAAGCCCAGCAATAAGTTCTTTAAAGGCATGGTGCCTAATAATGAATGTAATCATGATGTAGTGTGGTTGTATATCTACCAATATGTGCAGTTACACCATGCTGAAACGGTTATTTTTTTCTCAAAATGACTTTTTGTAGGACCTTGCACTTCGGTCGCAGTGGCGATTGTGGACATCTTAAGAAATGGCCTAAAGTCACATTAAATTATAAAAACAGTGATTGATGGTTATTGTTTGGTTATCTTATCTCTTATTCTTAACATTTAACTGATAAAGGGTAAGAAAACCCGTAGGATTAATTGTTTAAAGAGTCGTGTTGTACTGGATCACAATTCGGTCTCAAAATTATCAGCTTATGGAAGCCCAGCAATAAGTTCTTTAAAGGCCTGGTGCCTAATAATGAATGTAATCATGATGTAGTGTGGTTGTCTATGTACCAGTTTGTGCAGTTACATCATGCTGAAACGGTTAGTTTTTTCTCAAAATGACTTTTTGTAGGACCTTGCACTACGGTCGCTGTGGCGATTGTGGACATCTTAAGAAATGGCCTAAAGTCACATTAAATTATAAAAACAGTGATTGATGGTTATTGTTTGGTTATCTTATCTCTTATTCTTAACATTTAACTGATAAAGGGTAAGAAAACCCGTAGGATTAATTGTTTAAAGAGTCGTGTTGTACTGGATCACAATTCGGTCTCAAAATTATCAGCTTATGGAAGCCCAGCAATAAGTTCTTTAAAGGCCTGGTGCCTAATAATGTATGTAATCATGATGTAGTGTGGTTGTATATCTACCAATATGTGCAGTTACACCATGCTGAAACGGTTAGTTTTTTCTCAAAATGACTTTTTGTAGGACCTTGCACTTCGGTCGCAGTGGCGATTACAAGTGGACATCTTAAGAAATGGCCTAAAGTCACATTAAATTATAAAAACAGTGATTGATGGTTATTGTTTGGTTATCTTATCTCTTATTCTTAACATTTAACTGATAAAGGGTAAGAAAACCCGTAGGATTAATTGTTTAAAGAGTCGTGTTGTACTGGATCACAATCCGGTCTCAAAATTATCAGCTTATGGAAGCCCAGCAATAAGTTCTTTAAAGGCATGGTGCCTAATAATGAATGTAATCATGATGTAGTGTGGTTGTATATCTACCAATATGTGCAGTTACACCATGCTGAAACGGTTATTTTTTTCTCAAAATGACTTTTTGTAGGACCTTGCACTTCGGTCGCAGTGGCGATTGTGGACATCTTAAGAAATGGCCTAAAGTCACATTAAATTATAAAAACAGTGATTGATGGTTATTGTTTGGTTATCTTATCTCTTATTCTTAACATTTAACTGATAAAGGGTAAGAAAACCCGTAGGATTAATTGTTTAAAGAGTCGTGTTGTACTGGATCACAATTCGGTCTCAAAATTATCAGCTTATGGAAGCCCAGCAATAAGTTCTTTAAAGGCCTGGTGCCTAATAATGAATGTAATCATGATGTAGTGTGGTTGTCTATGTACCAGTTTGTGCAGTTACATCATGCTGAAACGGTTAGTTTTTTCTCAAAATGACTTTTTGTAGGACCTTGCACTACGGTCGCTGTGGCGATTGTGGACATCTTCAGAAATGGCCTAAAGTTACATTAAATGATAAAAATAGTGATTGATGGTTAGTGTTTGGTTATCTTAACTCTTATTCTTAACATTTAACTGATAAAGGGTAAGAAAACCCGTAGGATTAATTGTTTAAAGAGTCGTGTTTTACTGGATCACAATTTGGTCTCAAAGTTTTCAGCTTATGGAAGCCCAGCAATAAGTTCTTTAAAGGCCTTGCCCCTAATAATGAATGTAATCATGATGTAGTGTGGTTGTATATCTACCAATATGTGCAGTTACACCATGCTGAAACGGTTAGTTTTTCCGCAAAATGACTTTTTTTAGGACCTTACACTATGGTCACAGTAGCGGTAATAGATTAAAGTTTTACGTAGGCCTAGGAATTAATTATTGTACTTTTGATACTGCTCGACTGTCATTCATAAGATATACCTAGGCCTTCCTAAAAACAATGATATATATTCCTTATAATACCAAATCAATGAAACAAAGTCAGTACAAAACAATCTATTGCTAGCTGTCACATTTTGAGGTTAGGAATCATGTTTTAGGCGGGAAAGTAAAATATAGTGGTTTATTTACCTTTTCCATATCTTTTTTCAAAATTGATTAAATGAGTCTTATATGCAACAAGTTATATAAATAAAGCCAGTATTTTGTTAAAATTCATATTTACTTTGACTTTGCTCTCTTAAACTTACTATAATCACCTTGCGTTCCTTTTGAGGTTATGTTGGCAGCCATCTTGTTTCAATCTGTTGTGGTGATGACGTCATGATGATGTCATGATTTAAAGAGCCCACAGGAAAATTTAAAGGGACAACACGGCCATTTAAAACCTTATTGCTAGCTTACTGCCACTTTCACAGCCATGACTTCACAGTCATAGGATTACGGTACCTAAAATGAAGGGCAGGCACTTTGAATAGTTAAAATTAAATTCTTATGACTAAATTAACTCTAGTGTACAAACTACTAACCTCTTGTGTAGAGTTCAGCTGAGAGAAGCCTCGGTAGTTTGGTAAGATTTATTATTTGTTGCATTATTAAAAATAAATTTATGGGTTTAAATTAGTTTCAACATTATAAATCACACCATGTAACTCAAGGTTGTTATACCAAATCACGATAATAAAAGCCAAAAAATAACAAAAACATCCACCATCCACCACTTTTGATAATATTTTTTCCTACCTAAGCAAAGCAACAGTGTTGCCAGACCACCTCGTAACTATAGTTTTACCCTAAACAAGAGGAAAAATTACCCTAAAAATTACCCCAAAGCTTAATTGGTGCTTTTAAGTACCATAATACTGTTATAATACACCTAAAACAAGAGAAATGCAGTTAAATAAATTAAAAATGCCTAAATAAATCAAAACAAATATAATCAAACCGTTTAAAAAAATTTTGGCCAAATTTAAATGTATTTTTTGTGTTGTTGTAAAGGTTTGTAGGTATACTAAAATACATACCTTATCTGCTCTTTATTACTTTAAATTTTCGTTTTTATCATGGCATTTCTTTCCTGTTCACCTCATAAATGCCAAGGCTACTTTAATGTTTTTTCTCTTTAACTAAGGCTACATTATGATTTTTTCTTGTAAAATATCTTCCAGTTTCATTATGATTATGTTTTGGTCTAGTCACCATATTCTTATAAATACCTTCACAACTAACCAATTTAAGTACTGTACCTAATTAAGGCATAGAAAAACTATAGCCAGGCAAGTTTTACCTGGTTATTTTTATACTGGTTATATTTTATATGGTTTTTGCAATTTCCTAAAGCTAAAGATTACCTCTATCTGGTTTTACCTATTATTAATAAATTTTATGCCGTTATTGTGTACTCCTAAAGGTTTTTATCTGTGTTATTATATTACAATGTTATTCACCTGTTATTATACCTTATAAGTGTTGTCATTTTATTTCTTCTAGTTAAGATTACTTAGTTATAATTTTCTAGTTACTTACGAATATTAAAAACCTATACTGGTATGCTGTACTAACATTTTTCTTATTTAAATAAAAAAAAAGAATTATTTTGTTAGATTTTTACTGTTTATGTTTCATGTTTCTCAATCGTTTTTTCATGTTTTCATAAAAATTTTCACTATTTGCATCATTTGTAATTTTACCCTAAGATTACCGGTACCCTAAATTTTCAATTACCTTAAAAATCACCCTAAGACCAGATAATTACCCTAAAAAAGAATAATTACCCTAAAAGTGGCAACACTGCAAAGCAGTCAAAGCAGCAGACGGGTGGGGCAGACGATAGCCAGCGGAGCCAAAATGTCGTCATACATTAATATTTATAAAATATTATAATATTTACAAAATATGCAATGGAAATTTTCACTGCAACCGAATAGCAAACCAAGTGAATATTTGCAGAACGCTTCCTTGCTGTCTGGGCTTATTAGATGAAGAACTCATGTAAGAATATGAAATGTATAATATATCGTAAATATGTCTTTTAGTGGAGGGAGAAGAGCATTATCGGACAGTTCTCCTCACCTGAAATGTCTGTACTTTTTTGTTATCCATGTAGGTGGACCAATGGCTTAACTTAAGAACCACGGAGAATACATTAACAGAATCAAAACTTTGAGATAGTGACTGCGGCGTTAGAAAAAGCCTCATAAAAATGAAAAACATAAAAATAATAAATAAATTTATTACACGCCTTTAGTTTAGAAATTGTTTAGTATATTCATGAAATTGGCCTATGAAATTTCATAATTTATCCATACAAATCTTGAAATGAATTTGAAAGCAACTTAATTGGTATAGAAGTTACAAAAAACGTTATATAATTTTACTGACGGTATGTTGAAAAATGAGATAATTTTAGCGAGTTTTCCCTTGGTATAATGGGATCTTACCATGACTATTGCAGAGTAGTGATGGTAAGATCAAGCCCGGCATCGTGATAATTTTTCGGGATATAAAAACACCGGTATTGTGAACACATCTTTGGAAAAACCATAATTAGTGAGAGAGAAATGTCGTCTAGTGCGGGTCCTTCCATCCCCAGGTAAACCTGAGACCAAGAAGAGGCATACTGTCCCTTAATCCGTACTGCCGTAATCCGTTCGGGACGAGGCAGAGATTCAATCACCGGGAAATGGGTCCCAGTGCGGACGTCCACTACCACCATCACCACCACAACAATCACGGTACTGAGGAGGAACCTGGAGCCTGGGAGGGACGTTTGGGGACATGCACCTTCTTCAGGAGCTTCCCACTTACCTGCATGGACTGTACCTGACCGACTGTGATATTTATGTGTTGTTATTTATTTATTTGTTCTTGTTATTGTTGTCTTTTGCAGTTTAATTTTTGTTAACTAGTTTTTAAGAACATGTTCTGATAAACAACTTGATCAAGGGGCCCTCTTGGAACTATTGTGCAGAGGACAAGGACACTATCCTTAAAAAAAAAGAAAAGTTATGTCATATTTAAGAAGAAACTTTTAAAAATATTTTGTCCTTGTTATTTAAAAAATAACAAATAATTCTGTTTTCTTGCACTGGAAAAGACTTTTAATGTGTTCTGAAATGAAAGTGACTATTCTCAAATTCAAATGGTACACTCTGAATTAAAATTATTAAAACTGAAATAAAAATAACAATTTCTGAAATTAAATATACTAAACTGAAATAAATTTGACAAATTCTGAAATAAAAGTGGAAAAGGTGTAGTCTCATTGGAGTGACCCCATCCACGCTATTGTTTTTCTCGTATGCAGTGAGCCTTCTTCATCCCCGTCCTCATGGGACACGCTTCCAGGTCCTGATTGTAGTGAGGCTGGGTGCAGATGGTAGTATAGCGTGGTTGGGTGTCATTGTGGTCTTCCAGGCCACAGAAAAAGAAAATAAGACAGAAAATAGTTTTCAAAACACATTCTTCCTCTATGTCTGATAACAAAGGGGCCGTGCATAAATTACGTCATTACTTTTTGGCCATTTTTGGACCCCCCCCTACGTCTACCCCCCTCCCTAAAATCATCCTACCATCATAATTTGTCTGACCCCCCCCTCAGAAAAATGACGTCATTTATAACATACCTCAATTTTAGGTAAAAATAATGCTTTTTCTACTTACCTTGGTCTGACGATGAACGCTACACGATAAACTAAAAACATTGACCAATCAAATCTGAATTTACCTTAAAAAATAAAGCCAAAATTACTTTCTCAATGGAAATATCAACTTAAATAAACTATAAAACAACGCCTAAAAATATTCTAATGTATTCTATGAGATAATTATTTTATAATTAGTTGAATTCTGTGTAAATTTATTATTGTTTTTCTGTCAAAATTTAATATAAAACATCATTTTTTAAATGACGTCATATCAAATCCGACCCCACCCCCCTTGCACATCACCCTACCATCATTTTCCATCTTCACTCTCCCCCCTATTTTCAGATGACGTAATTTATGGACGGCCCAAACAACGCAAGCACTGTTTAACATACAGGTGCCTAAAGCACCGTTACTTACAGCCTCCAATGCATTTCATATGGGAAATTAAATTACGTCTCATTACTTTATTAATTATCAGAATAACTTCAGAAACGAACTTAACCTTGCAAATTACGCCTAAAATCTACTGTGAAAGTTTGAAGTCGATCTGAGACTTCTTGCCGAATCGTTGGTCAACGAAATCGGGATTTATCACTACACTGAGCGACCAACAGTCATAAGGATTCACTCCTCTTCGATCTGTTTATTCAATTATCTACAATATCTACTATTATGTTTATCTATAAAAGAGAAAGTACGTATGTAAATATGTATGTTGCCTATGGATCCAAAACTGCTCGACAGATTGTAATGAAACATTCAGACATTATTAAGCATTATTCAAGGATGATTTTTGTGAAGTTTTGAGCAAATCTGTCCAAAGGGCTCTGACCAAGAAGGCATACAATAGTTTTTTTTAAAATCTGAAAATCTCTTTTGTTGGTTGCTAGGAAACAAATTCAATGAAAAATTCTAATTCTAGGTATCCCAGTGATTTCTTATGTAAAAGATGAGCGTGACAGCGAGTGAGTGTAATGAACGAGCTAAGCCTGACGGCGAGTGAGCTTAGTAGTTACCGATTAAATAAATTCAATCACCGGCAAAACCGTGACAGGCCTATAATGACTTTAAAAATAAACCTTCTTGTTATTTTTGTAGGTTATTTTATTAGGCCTAAGCTTGAAGTTTTTAGTGAATTTCCCTGAAGGGAATACACCATGGTAGTAGCCATGGCATGATTTCAGCCAAGGACTATGATGCTTTTAAATTTTTAGGTACCGGTCAGGCCCGCAGTTTGTATGTGACACGCTATGGGCCCGAGAGATGTTTGCGACCCCCCTCCTTCCGCCCCTCACCCCTCCTCTCCTAAGGATATGAATCACCAAATAAACAAACCCAATGCCATAGGCATTTGACGATTTGAGATGCGCATTCGCAACATAACAACAAAATGAAACAATGACAGAACTATTTTTATTGTGTTTTTTTTTTTTTTGTTCGCTCTGATTCACAGCCACTTGGTTTCTTACTCATTATCACACGATTGAACAAAACAAATTGTCAAAGAGAGACAACACTGCCAACTACCTATCAATTAGCAACATGCGTAGCGCAGGCATTGGCAATGATGAGTGATAAGTGGGAATCGAGAGTGGAGAGGATTCGATTGGCGGGCTATTTATAGGTCTACCAGACAGAGAAGAACCTGTGCAGAACCTCTATCTCGAGAATTGCTCGCGCACGTAGGGGCCTATGCGGGGGGGGGGGGGGAGAGAGGGCGGGGCGGTGCGGCATTAGTGGATTAGTGTGCGGTGGTGGGGATTAGTCTTTGGCGCGCCGTTCGGGAGGACGGGAGTTCCTGCCACGTCGCCTTTCCGCCTTGTGTGCTACACACTACAGTACGCACTGTATACTGCGACCTCTACTGATCGCAAAACATTTATCATTATTACTGTTAGGAGTACGAAGTCCCGTGGTTATGGCGTCAACGTCAAAATCTGCTTGATAAATTGTAAAATATTTTCTTTGTCGCACTCCCAACAAACCTAAGAAAGCCCTTGGGTTCTTGCGCCCCTTGGCCCTTGCGCCCTGGCCCATTTACAAAATCGGCCCTGGTACCGGTAGCCAAAAGCCAAAAGCACCATTCGTTTATTTTCATGTCCATGGTATTGATAACTTTTGAATTATTACAGAGGTGTGGGACCAGGCCTATTTTCATGAGTTCGCGAACCAGTATGATCGGGCTATGGGAATGGGGTTTTATAAGGTTTCAAAATTGTCAATAATGGGTTTTTGGCTTTTTTTACTTTAATTTTTTAATTTAACACTTTTAACTTTAAATATTTAAAAAAAGATTAAAAGCAATATAGTATTTCTAAATTTTAACTTAGCCAAGGTTTCTACAGAATTTCAATTTATCATTTCCTGTCTTTTCCCTGACCCTCCTGATAAAGTCTCCTGACCAGCTTTGTATATTGTTTATACACAGTTTTCAAAAGCAACTCTTCATTTTGTTTCAATAACTAAATGCACACAAAAACATGTATTTCATATAGTTAAACATTATTTCTAGTTTTGTATTTTCTTTCTATTTAGGCCTAATAGAAATTAAGTAAAAATCATTGGTGGTTATGAAAGAGAACAATAAAATAACAAAAGAGATCAGGCAACGGCAACAGTATAAATTAAAAAGTTGCATGGGACAAAGAGAGAATTTAATTAATTGCTAAGTTACATATGTCAGTAGGTTTTTAAATGTTTAGCATTTTCAAAAATCTAAAAATTATAATTTTTTTTTAATTTTGGCCTTTGATAATTAATTGTAGTCTTGTGATACATCACCCTAAAGCTTAACTGATTTTAACATGCGTGAGTATTTTTAATTACTCTCATGTGTGACACATAATGAAAATTTCAATTTAGGCCTAGATATGAAATCATTAAACTTTAAGGAATTAAATAAGAGAACTAAGTGGAATTAGCAAGGTTTATTAAAATAATAAGGTAAAAATTATGTCAACAAAGATGGAATATGACATAGGTGATAAACATTGCAATTTTTGAGCCCCATCTTACAGCTTCAGCTTCGTACGCCTCCAGTGTCTCCTCTTGGCGTTATACCTGAAATAAGAATACATTTCAAGTTGCTGTATTGTTTATCTGCAGCATAAGAATTTCTGTGAATAAAACAAAAGTTTTGCACCAGATGATTTTTTTTCTCAATATAGCCTATATTTGATTGCCATTGCTAGGATTACTTATTTTATTAACCAATATGGTGTAGTATTTTAAAGAAATAATGGAAGATGTTTATGATACCATATAATGTGCTATTGGTTCACAACTTTTTATCAGGATCTCCTTTTTGGAACGTCGCTTAGAAGTAATTTTTGAGCCAAATATGTACTGTGTAGTTTTTGAAAAAAAAACTTGTCAGTCCGAGTCGAGTTTTCAAGCTGACTTATGGTGTAAAAACTCTAAACAGATTCGTAGATAAGGATTAAATGTAATTCACGACTAGATTGAAATTATTTTCCATCTCATTTGTTTAAGTAAACATGTTAAACTTTTTTAGTGTAATTATTAGATCTACGTTTTAAGAAATGAAAGAGGTTATGTTTACGTTGGCTACCTATTCCGAATGACGGAATGAGATAGAAAATAACTTCAGATGGCTTTGTTAAACAAAATGCCGGTCATATGGTTATCACTGCCACCTTTGCATGAGTGATGATTGTAAATTAAAACCATTAGGCATACTATAAAACATGTTTCATATTTGTTTCTTCAGTAAAATATATTGATATAGTGTAATTATTAGTTTAATACAATATTAACATCACAAATGTATTATAGCACAGGGATTTGCTTATCAACATTTATATAACTGTTTTGTCATTGATTTTTTCTTCACCCATGATTAATGGACATTGTATTGATGAGTTTTGTATTTGGGCATTGATTACACATGTACAAACATACCATTATTTCAAAACCAAAAGTAAATGCATAGTATTCTTACTATGTTAGAAACACTTTATTACTTTATTTATTCATTATCTTTAGTGTATTCATTAGAAATATTTTTTGCACCTATACTTCAAAAAGAAGCTGGACTCAAAAAACTCGATACTTGGAGTTTTTCCAAAAACTCGACTCAACTTCAAAAATCTGTACTTGCACACCCCTAGAAAAAACTTCTTAACCTTTGTACTTATTGACACTATTTCAGATCAAGAAATCTAGAATGAGAAGAAGGTAGGTGGAATCAACAAAAACAATAACAAAATTGATGACGTCAAAGGTGCAGCACTTAAAATATTCAAAGCAAACCACTTATGTGTCAAGATAAACAATATGACATCAAAGGTGCAGGAGATACTTTAAAATGCTTCAATCAGCTGTTGGTGTCACCTACCTTGGTTTGTTCTAGATACATTGTTTCAGATGATCATCTATATATATAATTCTGTAAGCCGAATTTCTTGAGCAAAATTGTGAGCGTCATACAGATCGCAGAAAGATGGGAGGGGTCTCAAATTAAAGGTATCGGCCCGCTGCACGAGGGAAAACTATCGGCGTGTCCATAATGTTAACAGGAAATGAGAAATCACGTAAAACGTCCTCCATAAGAATAGCATGGGGATTCAAAAAAACGTCTGCTTTGTATACATTAGAACATGTGTTATGGTTTAATTTCAAAATGAGACACAGATGATAACATTGAGGGAGGAAAACAAAATAATTCACACCAAGAGAAGTAATCTATATATATTATTCTGTAAGCGAAATTTCTTGGGCAAAATTGTGAGCGTTTTACAAATCGCAGGAAGAAGGAAGGAGTCTCAAATTAGTTTCGGTCCCATAAAGCGTAAAAATAAAGTTACAAGGAAATGAGAAATATAGTAAAACGCCCTCCTTAAGAATAGCATCACAGTATCTTGAATAGCATGTGGATTCGAAAAATGTCTTCTTCGTGTAGGCCTACATTGAAACATATGCATTGGTTTTATTTTAAAACGAGAGACAGATGATAAAATTGAGTAAAGAACTATTCATAGCCAAATGACAAAAATTAACTCTAGAGTGGTAATACTATAATAAGACATTTTGTTGCTTTGAGCGACTAAAAATTCTCTTAGGAGAGTTAACCTTACATACTATTACAAATTGACTGCTGATTTTACTGTTGTTACTATAATTTAAATTGTAAAAAAAACTGAGCGGGTATGCAAATCATAAGATGCTTTCTGATCGTTGATAGAGATGCAGTGGGCGATGAATTGTGGTTTGAGAAACACCTATACAATATTTCCATTGTTTTGGTTTTATTTTAAGAAGAAAGGTGTCAAATGATCATATTGAATGACGATGACACATTAATTGATACTTAAAGTGTATCAGTCAGGGAAGTTTTGGTATTCTGTTAGCTGAATTTTCTGAGAAACCTTTTAGTCATTTCATAGATTGTAGGATTATAGATGACGAGTTAAAATCAAAGACGTTTGTCCTACATACTATAGGAAAATGCAGCAGGTAAAAAACTTTACAACAAAATGGGAAATATATATAAGAATGATTATTTTCTGAAAGGTTCTCCTTAAAGATTCTCCATGTAGTTTTTTTTTAAAAATCTGCTTTGTTTATACAAAATCAAGAGTTTTGATTAGGAGGCCAGTGAAGATGCACTTTGAGGTGCTGTGTTAAATTTTGTGACTAAAACATAAAAAATTAAAAAAAAAAAAAAAAAAAAAACTGACAGGAGCTAAAAAATCAATGTTTTTTCATTGCCGCTTTTCTATGTTATATTAAAAAGCCGTCACAGCTCAATTAAGGGACTACGATTTCTTTCAAAACTTATTTTCCATAGATCGATATGAGTTCAACAACAGACAAAATAGAGCATTTACAAACCGGTGACCTAACAGTACAGGATTGATAATAGTACTTGGGTTTGTAATGGTCTGTTCAAACGGTTTTGTTAAAATATTATATACCGCAAATTAAAATTAAATTTTCTGGAAACCTTCGTTGAGAAAGAAATGGTAATACGCTATGGTTCATGCTACGAGTATTTCAATTTTATGATTAGGGGCTTTTGCCCCTATGAGCCACTAGTATTTAAATAATTAGTTTACTGAGAACCTGACTTCAAAAAGGTTGAAAATTTGGGAAGATTTTACATTTTAAAGCATTTTTAATGTATTTACAATAATATTATTTACCTCTTAACAAGTTGGCAATGTAAAAAAATTTGAGGTTTTCAGTAGCCCCAATAATGAGTGTAATTTATTTATTTGTATCTTAGTGATGATGCTTGAACTGTTTTTAGTAGGCTAAAGCAACTCCTCCATTTTTAACCCATTTATTACTAAATTAATTAAATATATTAAAAGAACAAGACATTCATCCTAGTATGTGGTTTTGAAATAAGCTTACAGATTTAGGTACGTACCATTTAAAATTCTAAGGCACAGAGAGCTTTAGAGTTATTTTTGTCCATGAGATTAGGTGGGAAATAATTTGTATTGAAAGTCAAACTAAGAAACACTCTCTCCAAATAAGTTTAAACTTAAACTTCGTAAAATTCGGATCAATTTTCGTAAAATTATATAGGTTTGACAATATTATGACAATATATAATACAGCACTGGACAAAGAGGTACCTTTGTAAAACACCCTTTGACTACGGTACTTGTTACGATTAAAACAAGTGTTGCATATGAATTCTAGTGGAAATTAGGAAATTACTACTGTTCTTTATGAAGAATCGTCAGTTTTAAATTTTTACAGAATTCAGTGCTTAAATTAGGGTTGAGGGAATAGTGATTTTTGTGTTTGAATTTAACAGTTATTTACTATTATGAATATCGTATAATTTTGAATCAAATAGTGAAGTTGAAATTTGTTTTCAAGAGTAATTTCTTTCAACTGAGAATGACTATAAATTTTGGACATGCATGTAAATATACCTATGCATTTCACAACCAAACTGTACTTCACATTATTTGGTCAAAAGAAAGGGTTTTTTATTGTGTTCATTTGGTTTTGGAACCTGTTCCTAGTCCAGAGCAAATATGGTCATTCTCAGCACAATGTTTAGGCCTAGTTAAAAATGAAATATAGGACTAAGTGCAATATATCTGTAATTAATATCTCACACAACTGTTGAAACAAAACATGCAAAATATATAAAATTTACTATGAGGTTTAATATTATTATTGCTTCTTATTTTAAATATATCAGCAATGCCAGGTATATAAATACCAGGGCTTGTAACAGTTCTTGAGGTTAATAACAATTTTAAAAAAATCACCAAAATGATAGGAAAAATAACCTTTAACAAACCCAAAATGTCGATAAAAGTTTCAAAAACCGAAATTTTATCGGGATATTAAAAATATCTAGGCAATAAAAATTATATAGGATGATTTTGAACTAGACAAGTGATCATGTACTAAAGCAATTATAATAAAAAAAGTTAAAAAGTAGAAAAAATACTTTCCGATTTATCTTTCACTTTTTTCTATTTTTTCCTTTTTTTTAAATTTATTAAGTTTTTACGAGCTTTATCCTAATCGATCAATAAAAACCTTATTGCAAAAATAAATTTTAAAATAACCAAAATCCCCCCCCCAAAAAACAAAAATAACCAAATTTGGAAAAAAAAACAAAAAATAACCAAGAGCCAAAAATAAATAAATAAATAACCTGTTACAAGCCCTGAAATACGTTTTGAGATCTTAGGATTAATGGAAAAACAAACGACATAGATACTGGTATTCTAAACTAAAACTATAGATCATGAAGCATATCTCGGCAATAGTGGTCAAAACTATCAAAATTTTCCAGTGATATCATGCAAAAAATAATTGACAATCCTATTATAGGTCTACTCTGACAATTCGTAAACCAACAAATCTTTAGTAGCCTAAATTTAACAATTTTCGTGGAATCCAAGCAAATTGGATAAAATTCTTAACTTGAGGTTTAAAAGCCAAATTATTTTTGTATATTCACAACACACTGACAACAATTTAATTACGATGACCAAAACTCAAAATATTGCCGAGGGAAGCTAAACAAGTCAACAACAAAACTCAATGGGAGCACTGTTTTCATTTTTAGTGCGACCAGACTTGGCAGACACATAGTACAATCAAGTTTTAATTCACGAAAGACGTACCTACCGTAGGATTATTACCTACTTTATGCATCAATTTTTAGTCAATCTTAAGATGTAGATCAATTATTTAACTTTGTAAATAAAACAAGACAGCTATGCTAAAAATTATTCAAATACCCATGTGGCCTACAAGCTGAAAAATTGCATTGGTCTACATTTTTTATTTGAAGTAATGCAAAAATAGTAAACTTGGCAATGGCAACACTGCATACTCAGAACTACTGTTAGGCCTATTTGTTTGTCTTTGACAATATAACTGTTAGTAGTTGCTCAAATCCAATCATTGTATTTGATTTTCAATAAATTGTTATATGCATTAGACTACAATAATTTGTTCATTCCTACATTTGTTTTGAAAATTATTTTAGACGTCGGGTACCACTAGCAATTTATGAAAACAATGGTATTCGATTAGAAATTATTCAAAGTTTAAATACTCCCATACCCCTTTTCGATTAAATGCAATAAATATTACAGATTCTGTGTTTATTGCATTATTAAAGAGATTATTCTCAAAATACCCTTTTCCCCTTATCAAAGTTCAAAGCTGCACATTAAAGAAAAAAATCTTTACAATTATTCAAAAACAATTTTTAAGACCTTAAAATTTATTAAAAATATTGATTAGGCTTACTTAAAATTGAAAAGTTTGCTGATAGGCCTAATAGGTATTTTTTTTTTTTTTTTTTTTTTTTTTTTTTTTTGCTTGCACTTCACGCTTCATGATATGAAATCAATAGTTGTATCAGTATTAAGTATAACCAAGAGTGAAATAAAAACCCCATTAAAAAGTCATTAACTCTAGCAACATCTGAAAAAATCCATACCTGATGGTGTTTCCTGTCCTCATCCTAACCCATTGGGGGATTGGCCTATTCTGCTTAAGCTTCTTGGCAAGCTTCTGCTTGATCTTGAATGTCTTGTGAGCCGACTAAAAAGAGAAATTTGATGTTAAAATAATTAGGCCTAACTGAATTTGTATGATAAATAGTACAAGGACTACATCTTTTACATAAGTGCATGAAACTAAAATTCCTGAGTTTTATCTCATGGTTTTCTACCAGGGTCATTAAATTATCAAATTAATGGCCAATTTGAGTCCCTGCAGGGAAAAACTATTAGGCCTAACAAATATTTTTCCCATTCAAATAAAGCTTTGTAATACTGATAAGTATACTAATAAACATAAAATTGCTCCGAATAAAGTTATTTTATAAAAATAAATGTTAAATAAATAAAAAACAATGTGTTTATTTTCACCTCGCTCACTGTCTCCATGCCCCAGGGTCTAAGTTTTTAGTTGACAAAAGTCATAGAAATGTAGAAGGAAATGTGCTTAAAATGTCCACAGTTTTCATAAAACAGTAACTTACCTTTTGAAATCAAGAAGTAATTTAATTTAAATAAAATAAGATTTCAGAGTAATTTGGCATTATTTTCGTCTCTCTAGAGGTCAAATAATAGTGCATTTTTTTAATTTGCCCCTAAATCGCAACGATCATATAAGACCAATAGATGGAGCACGTAAGATGCGAGCTGAAGCACGAATATTTCACTGGCTTAGGACAAGATGGCGGCTGCGACTCACCGTAGTGACGAATGCTACAACTATGCTAGATTGTTTATTTTTACTGTTAATTTAGAACAGACAACATATTACATCCGTCTCACATCACTGACAAATTTGATACTAAATTTTCAATCATTCGGACAACAACTTATTTGTTTAAGCAAACCATAGTAAGCGGCTGCCACAACATGGGTGTCTACTGCCAAATAGATACAAAAATCAGTGACTTTTACACGGTCTATTTAGAAAATTTTGGGAGGAAATTTTCCTAAGTGGCATAAATTTTGCTCACAATCACATTATTTTCTTAATCTACCTATACAAAAAATCTGTGCAACATTTTAAGGAAAAATAAGTGACTCTTTGATGATTTCAGTGACCAGTAGACACCCTGTAAAAGCCTCTCAATCTACCTGGCGTTAACTATTATTATTGTTATTATTTATGGTTTATACAGAATATGGTACAAAATCGTGAAAAAGGCAATTTAATATTGTTATTTTTTAGTAATTAAAAAAAATGGATAGCAAAAAGTGTAATAATTAATACGCTAAGTAATACCTTCCACAGAAAAGGCATTGTCATATAATAAAGTATAAAACAATGATTTTTAGGGGCAGTAAAATTTCCCAGCTTACGTATTACAGGACTTTCATTATATATTCATTAAGTAAGTTCAGTATTAAAACAAGTTTCAAGATAAATCATCTTATACCTTTCATGTACGGTATGTACAGTTATCATCTTGTACTTAGTGCAACCGTTAAAAAAAGAGATTAAACTAGGCATCTTTAACAATGGAAGTAATTACTTCAGTCAAGTTTCTTTATTATGTTATTTAAATATAATGTAGCAAAAAATTCAAATCCAAGTATGCATATTTTTGACAATTTGTGTAGGTAGCCTTATTATAAGTTTTAAGTTTCCTTCTTTATACAAAGTTAGGCCTATTTAAAAATACTCGTGTTGAGTGCAGTCTGTTACGATACTATAACGCAAGAAGTAACATCTAACACGACACGGCGGTAGCGGCGCGGCAAAAATCCTCTCATATAGATTAATTTTCCAACCAAACCACAGCAGCTATTTGTCAGATAAATTTTATATCATATTCAAAAATATGAATCAGAAAATTTCACTGATTTTTATGTAGAAAAACGTTGATTTTGCATTATAATTCATGGAAATTAAGGTTATTTTAATAAAAAAATCTAAATAACTCCTTTATATAGTGTTAGATCCTTATAAATTTGGTATCATTGGTTTGATAATTTAATATGTCAATTTTTTTTGTCTTTTTATAAATTTTGAGTTAATTGAAATCTAATTAAAATATCAAAACAAATTCCAAAACAAGTAACAAAACTATCAAAATTCTTCCTAATACAGGGTGTCTACTGAAGTCTGATTTTAGAATTCCAGTAGGCCTATATTTCCAGTATTTCCAGTTATATTTTTTAAAAAATTCCAGTATCACTCGCTAACTAAGTTATTAATCCAAGCATGGAGTAAACATAATGACAATTTTTTCATATAATCAATATTGAAATAGATTTTTCTACAAAGATAAAACACTTATGATTATGATTAATAAGTACTTTATAACAATAACATCATCTGTTTCATTTTTTTTATTTTTTTATTTTTTTATTTATTTATTTTTTTTTGTGGAGGCCCCTGACTCACCCTATAGCCCTCTGTTCCTCCCACTTCATTTTGTGTTTATTTAATATGAAAAATAATCATAAAGAACATTTAAAACTACAAAAAAAAAATAAATAAATAAATAATAATGAAATAGGTTAATACTTAAAAGTAAAAAAATGAAAAATATGATTAATTTGAGAAAGAAATATAAATTTTGAGTATAAAATCAAACATTTTCTAGGCTCCATCTATACACAAATAAATGTTTACATTTCTTGATGAACTATTTGAAGAGAACAACAAGTTTTCTGATTTTGGTTTGCAAACATACCTAAACAGCAAAAATGACTTGTCAAATTTTTTTTACATTATTAAGTACGGATCAAATGACAAAAGCTATGTATTATGCACTGAAAAAATTATACGTTTTAATAAAATTAAAAAATTCCAGTATCTATTTTTAATTTCCAGTATAATTCCAGTATTTCCAGTATGGAAATAAAATTCCAGTATAATTCCAGTATTTCAAGTATTTTCCTTGTTTATATTTTTTTCTGATTGCGGCCAATTCAAATTGTGCCCCATCTTGAAAAATGCATGATTTATTTTCCTCAATCACAATTATATCGTTGTGCTCCATTTTCCAAGCAGTTTAGCTCCAGACTAATTATGGAATGGTAATCCTCACTTAATCTTAGCTAAATGTGACATGTCATTCAAAACTATCACACTACTGGTTTCGTCTTCTCGAAGCTTGACCGAACCATTTTTGAACCAGATGAACTTATATCCTAGGCCCTGCCCCTTCGTCTTTGCTTCTCTCAAAAGATTTCTATAGTAAAGCAGATTTTATAAGTGATTTAGGCCTACAGGTATAAGGGTTTTTTTTTTTTTTTTTTTTTCTTTTTTTTTTTTTTTTTTTTTTGATTGGTAGTCACGTACTCTGCATGTATTTGCATGCCGACCGGTCGGTAACATGCTCCCTACAAACCGATTTTGTCGCAGAGCAGCAACACCAAGGTGTGGACGGGAGCTTTTTCGTTCTTGTTTCGTATAGGACAGAGGCTCATTTGATGCAATCCGTTCGTAATGGTCGTTACTGGTTCTGTTACTGTGCCTGGTGGAATTTCACTGACGTTTTGATTATAATGTAATTTTTCATTATAAAAGTGTGTTCTAATATTAAAATAATGGCGACTATTCTCAAACAACAAGTGGCAGACGACGCCAACGCGACCCCTGACAAATGATCGTGGCGGAGCAGCTTTCATTGAAGGACAAGTTCATTGAGGGAAGAAATGGGAATACTGACAATGAGTCTTTTTTGGTAAGGGTAGAAACTGAAAATAGGTACTTAACTTACCTACCTGCCTATAATTTTATACAACACATTATTATTTAGGTAATAAAGAGCATATAGGCCTAAGTCTTAAGCCTAGATTAATTTCAATGCACTAAAATGAAGTGAAAGTGGGGGAACAGCGATCAGTGGGAAGTCGACGGGGGGCGACTGATGCTGACTACCGACCGGGCATTAACATTTTGAAAATGGCGGCAGATAATGAAAATGTGGAGGAAACTTAATTTTAAGACTTGAAATCACCTTCGGGTGGTATAACATATGTATTTTCTTAATAATTTCCCACATCTTTTGAATAGGCCTACCCACATGACATAGGCTACTTTTAAAATATTTCATATAGGCCCTAGTGGCTTTTCTAATTTTTCCCGCATTTTCCGGCCTATTTCAATCAGATGGAAATAATTCTTACTTTTTTGTCATCAGCTCAACATCCCGGTTGATTTGAATATCCACTTGATGTATTTCGGAATATAAGGGTCATTTCCGGTTTTTCCAATCCAGGGTTAAACTTAAGGCCCGTTGTCCCTGAAGCGACTCTGGCGATAGTCGCTCCGGCACTGGTAGCGTTGTTTCTAATGGAACCGTTGTCGTTGAAGCGACTGCGACTCGTGCAGCTAGCGACTGTCGCTGGCGACTATCGCGGGTCCGGTCTGGGGGCAGGTTCAGTCGCAGTCGCGGAGCGATTCTTGTCAATTTTTCACGTGAGTAGTTGTTAATCGTAATTTATTCGTAGAATATGGAACTTAAAATTAGATGAAAAGATTCTAGAAACGGCTTTTATATTAACTAGTCTACTTATTGATCGAAATCGAGCTATTTAATTTGAATTATGACTTTTCATTGCTAAAAATATTGTGTTATGTTATCCGACCAATGCTAATAGTGATTAGGCCTAATTCACCAAAAACTAATATAGGCCTATTTACTGCTGTAGGATACAGCTACATGGTTAAATGCTCAACTAAATCCCAATAATAAAATTCTAATAATAAAATTTCATATTTAAATTTTTGATAGTGCCTTTATTTTTTGGTTCTCATAAATTTTAGCCGAAAACGACAACAGACAAGCCCTATCTATATCCAACAACAGTAAAACGTCGGTTGAGAATTGTAAAAGGAATTCCCATTACAAAGTAAATAAATAAAAACCCCTTAGAGTATTAAATAAGTAGAGATACTATTAAAATAGTCTTCTTGTCTAGTTGAAAAATATGTTATGAGTACCAACTTGGTGTGCAAATAACAATTCCATGACGTCTTCGTCATCGACTTCCTCAACTGAAAGTTGTTTTTGTTTTACTTCTGCTTCAAACTCATGGTACATTTAAAACTCGCAATTAAGCATTGACAATACACAAGAATCGCTCTCTAAAAATCGCTTCAGGGACAACAACGTGATTAGTGACTATCGCTGAACTACTATCACTCAGCGACTATCGCTCCACTACTATCGCCAGAGTCGCTCCAGGGACAACGGGCCTTTAGGCCTATCGGCTACAAGCTTTCCGCAGGAAAACTATTACTTATTTTCGGAAATAGCATGAATTTTTCTGACTTTACGGGGATGAAATTCCAATTTCCAATGGTCGTAAATAAACTAAAGATTTACCGTTGGGAAGTTTTTAACTTAGTATATGCTACAGCGTGCATCATATAGCCTAGCAAGTTTAAGTTTACTTGCTAGATTAAATTTGCATCGTCTAATTTACTCTCAAAACTAATATAAAATATGTTAATTTATTTGCATTTACATGATAGGCCTAGGCCTAGATGATGTTTGCAAGCACATTGTTCATAGTAGGTAGGGTAGGCCTAGAATTAGTATGTTAATCATGCCATAAAAACGTTTATTAAACTGAAGACTGTGAAATGTTCCACATCTCACGCATTTTCGCAGGATCGGATTATAAAAACTTGCGCATCGACATCTTGCCCAGTTGACAGGTCTGTTATATAAACATCGGCTTACAAAACGGAAGCTTCTTATTCCTTTGATTCTAGAAATACAGCGGGAACGGCTGATCCCAGGTCGGATAAAAAAGAGCTTCCACTATACTGCTCAATGGATAATTTGATAGGCCTAGGGCAGAAAGAACTGAAGCCTAGGCCCTAAAGTAGGGTGACCAAAAGTCCCGGAAAACCGGGATTGTCCCGGTTTTTGATCATGTCATGGGATGTCCCGAAAAATTGTTTCGGGACGCCCAAAAGTCCCGGAATTCTGTCTTGAAGGGATTTTAAAAATTATTGGAAAAAATTCACAGAATGGAAGTGGACTCGCTGGAAGCAATCCTCCAGATTCATAATAATTGTGACTGTGAGCAATTTTATAACTACGTTTTAACAAATAACAAAGACATGATCAAGAAAGCCGGAAGCAGAGACACAAATATTCCTTACTGCAAGGCCGATCATTATCATTCACAATCAGTGCTGACATAAAATTTGATCATTTTAAATCTTTTATTTAGGTATTTTAACAATAAATACCTACATTTTATATGTAGTCAATTGTATGTAGTAATGTTATCAATGACTGTAATACAGTACACTCTCGTTCATCGGAACTAATGTGGCGGACGGCCGGTTCGGATGTCAAAAAATTCCGATGAAGCGGAGTCCGTCGTGAGTCATCATTTTCGCCCGTACGGTGACCTATCGTGATTGTATTCACTCTTGTTTTTAAGATAACACAAGAGATTTTGTGAAAATAAGGCACTCAAACTTTGAACATACTGTAGTAACAATGAACCTATAGGAATAAAAACAACGCAGGAAATAAAGATCCAAAATCTTTATTCTCATATTCCAGCAGTCAACTGACTTCCACGTAACACAGGTCGCGACGCGAGACAGACTGAATGACAGTTTGGGAAGCGGTCGAAGCGGATGTATTGTTCACTTCCTGCCCCCTTCCTCTTTTTATTTTTGTGCGAATACTCCACGGCCTCGTAAATCACATCGATGGGTACAGATTATGGAAAACGCCTGATGACTTTTGATGCAAAATGTGATACTTCACTGTTGTGCGGATAAAAGGAATGGAAATTGAAGGCGCGAAAATGGAAAAATTATTTATTTCCCATGAAAAAAAAAATTAATCATGTCCAGATTTTCAGTTTCGATGAAGCGGAGTTCCGATGTCGCCGAGTCCGATGAACGAGAGTGTAGGCCCCTACTGTATTTATTTCTATCATTCGATGACACAAATTTTGAACAATGGTACATTTAACATAGATTACTAAGGCTTTAAGTTAAAGGAAATTTATGAAACTTTGTTTTCGTGCGAATCTGATATTGAACTGTAGTTAAAAACACTATGAATCAACCAAATTTTACTAAGCCTAATTCTTATCCAGGGAAGAATATGGACCAGTTGGTTGGTTTTGGTATTGGTGAGGTGGGGGGGGGGGGGGTACATTTTCGGAGCATACATCGATGGTTGGGAGCTGTCCCGGTTTCCTCTGTGAATGATTTGGTCACCCTACCCTAAAGGTTAATACTGATGATATTCTCCTTAGACTTCTGAACTAAAAGGCCCTAGTCAAAATAAAACCAAATACATTTTAACACAGTATGCATACAAGGTAATAAATTCATAAAGTAGCCTAAAATAATCTTGTCAGAATGACTAGACTTAAAAAAAAAAAAATGACAGAGGCTTGTATTGAGCTGAAGGCCTAGGTCTAATGTTGTGACATGAGTGGGTTAGAGCTGTTTGGAAAAAATAATGTGAAATATGCTATCGTTACAATACGCACTCCCCAAAACAATACAAGTCGCAAACAATAATAAAATTTGTAAGATTAATTAATATAACAAGGATTTAAAACCAATCGAAAAAGGAAATTGCTTACCATTTTCCTGACGACACCAACGGCACAGGAAAAGTGAAAGAATAAGAACAAGAAGTGGTTTTTTTTATCAATACATTTGCTGAGGATGCAGGGATGCCACTCAGTGAGCTAGAGTATTAGACTTTTTGATGCCACTACTTATTTATTTATTTATTTCCCAACGGCAATGCCAATACAATCATGAGATACAAGATACAAATTCATTTAACACTAAAACAGATAGAATGACTAGATGGTTGACAAGCAAAATTGAAAGAGAAAGAACTAGAACTAAACATTTAACATATCAAAGTGCAACGTGACTGAATTGAACATAACAAAGTAATAATATGAATAACAATAACATCATAACAATATCAATATATAATTTAATGCACGTAAACAAGAAATATGCAACAAACAATGTTCAAGGTGTGCAAGGTGAGACCATGTTATGAAAGTTGATGAAAGAGGAGGCTCATTCCTGACGGTGCGAGAGACCCTTCGTGATTTTCTTCTTGAAGATAGTTTGGCCGTCGAAGAAGAAATCGACCGCATCAGGAGTAGTGTTTCCGAGATGATGCAGCCTGGCAATTGGTCCCCACTTCAAGTAATTTGTCCTGTAATGGCTGCGCAGGAACAGTTCACGAGAACGGGTGTTGCCAGGGACCCTGAAGTTGATCTTGCCAAGGAGAGAAGGGCAGTCGATGAAGCCATTAACCAGTCTGTACAGGAAGATTAGGTCTGCTCAATCAAAGCGCAACTGAAGTGGTAGCAGGTCAAACATCTTCATGACGTCATCAATGGGCACATCGAGATATCTCCAGCCCAATCTGACACCAACAAACAAGGAGCACAAACCTCCTCTGGATGCCTTCAATTCTTGCAATATGTGTACTGTAGAATGGCTTCCAAACAACTGAGGCATATTCAAGAATGGGACGAAGAAGTGACTTATAGAGGGTGATATCGAGCTAGTGGAAAGTCCAGATTTAGCAGAACGCCAAAGAAGTCCAAGGAGGCGACTAGCTCTGCCGCATATCGCTTTTATGTGATGGTCAGGAGTCAGCTTGGTATTGAGAAACACTCCCAGGTCCCTAACAACGTCGCAACGTTGGAGAGTAGTGTTATTTACTTGATAATCAATCGTTGACAAGGAATCACTCCGGTGGAATGAGATGACCATACATTTGGAGGCATTGAGTTGCATCAAATTATTAGTGCACCAGTTAAAAACGTTGTTCAGGGAACGCTGCAGGACATCTCCATTATCTACTACTAAGAAAATAATGCAAAATTTGCCACAATTAATTGTGTATATTGTGAACTTTGCTTTGTGAGGATGAACTTGCTTGGTTTGTTAATTTTAAGTCAGTTTTGCCATTTACTTGTCATTGAGCTATTAACACCATTGCGACAGGTTTTTTTGGTATCAAGATGGCCGCTTACCTGTACCTGTGACGGTGGGGCAAGACGGGAGACATCAGGAGCAAAACCGTGACGTCATTTAATTATTTCCTTGGGTTGTCGCTACGAACAGTCTAGCGCTCAATAGGCCTACGCTTGATTTCGGAGTTGTCGTCTGCAACAACTGAATAATATTGTTTACACTAACCCCTATAGGACTAGATGATGAATGGAAATGGGTAATTCTATCGTGGTTCTCTTTTCAAGGAGAATTTGAAAACCCTTTTACAAAATAAAAGATGTTTATTTTTGTTTTGTTTTTATCAGGCCTAGCTTACATAAACTTAGGCCTGCTTTAGTTTTAATAGAGAAGGTTCAAAGCGTTCAACATTTTAGGCCAGGCTAGGCTGTAGTTTTGGTTAGTATGAAACGTAATTTTATGCAACTAAGTTTGACTGTCTTGTCTTAACAGTTAGCCTATTCCTTAATTCCCCATAAACGAATCCTCCAAACGAATTATCGATGACTAAATTAAAAACAAACCTATAGTAGCAGTCATCGATAATCACATAAGGCCTTCGAAAACTACCTTGACAAGTTGAAAGGTACAGTGTATTTTGGTTTAAGTGGTTTTATTTATTTTTTATTTTATTCGATACAAATTGATGACACTGTAGACATCTTCAATGAATTGTCTTGTTTAAAAATATTTCAAAGATTTAACCATGGATAAAGCATAGCTTTTGAACGTGGGGTCTCATAATAGCTACGCTCATAGCAACTACAATTTGAATGTTAACATAGGTGCTAAAATGGCAGTGTGAATTAGCGCCTACACTCGTAGGCGCTGGTAGAACATTTCAAATTAGTGTAGGCGTTAACGAGAATATGACCTA
Organism: Neoaliturus tenellus; assembly: GCA_030545055.2. Lineage (NCBI taxonomy): Eukaryota > Metazoa > Arthropoda > Insecta > Hemiptera > Cicadellidae > Neoaliturus > Neoaliturus tenellus. Next base: position 250,048,712 of record CM061533.1, on the reverse strand, counting down.
TACTTTTTAGAACATTGATTTTTAATGTTCGATTCGTAAAATATATTTTAATTGTAGCAACTAAAAGTGAAAAAAGCTTTTAGGTCCGACAAATTTCTGTATATCTAGATTAGCAACTACTCTACATAGCCACTAAAATTGAATTTGTAACTTAGCGCCTACAGAGTCGTTCGGAGTGAACAGCTCTTTTACAGAGCAGCTCTTTTGAACGACTTCCCTGCCAAGAGATGGGTATTTTCCCTGCGTTTGGGGATTTTATGGGGCTTGCTGGGATAAGCGGGAATAATTATGATGTTTTATGGGATTTTTATGTAGGACGACGAAATTTCCAATTTGAGCCGTTGCCCTCTAGAAGGAATTTAAAGATAATGAACGAACTATTAGAGATTCGTTCTTTTACCTACCGCTCATTATTGTAGGCGCTATCGAGAAACTGAAATTTCTCGGCGATGAAACTAAATTCCTCGGCGCTATCGAGAAACTGAGAAATTCACCATTACCGTTCGGTGCTATCGAGAATTTAAAAAACAACAACTACGTAAAAACGAAATAGTCTACTAGCAAATACACTTTAGCGGCTGCGATATCGTAGGCACTAACGAGAAACTTTAATAATTGTGTAGGCGCTAATCAAATATTTAAATTTTTATTTTTCCCGCCTTTTCGTAGTTGCTATGAGAACATTCAGTTTTAGTTGCTACGTTTATTTTCACTTTGTAGTTGCTACGTGCGTAGCTACTATGATACCCCGTCCTTTTGAACCCCTAACAAAAATTTAACAAACTAAAATTTTGGAGGATGCAGACTCACACTAACAAATTAATATTCCTCAGTACTCAACAACAAAGAAAGAAAGAGGGCAAGCGAGACTAGCGGAATAGCGGCAAAACATAGAAACTCTAATGTTATGACGTCAGCATCATAGCCGTCACACAGTGAATCGACGTCATTAAGCTGCTCCTTAATGTCTCCCGTCTGCCCCACCGTGCCCCACCGTTTATCTCACCATTACCAATCTTTCTTTTTTTTCTAGTTTACCGCGAGGTTGGCTTTGGTGTTTTACCATGAAGCCACGAGGTTCAGTATTATTATTTTTTTTGTGGTTGTTTCTTTTTACTTGTTAGTATGTAGTAATTTTTTTTAATTCAGTTGGTTGGGGACTATTGTAAGACATATATTGTATATGTAGTGTTTATTTAGAATGTTAGTCACATTAGATAAGGATAACTAAGATGGGTTTGGATTATAAGGAGGGTCTGGGTATAGGCATTCTTCACTGCTAGGGGTCTATCTAGTAGACTTCCCGACCCGAAAATTGACTCGACCACGGATAGAAGAAACCAGATACCAGGATCACATACGTGTTTTGTGTTAAATGTGTTTTCCTATTTGTGCCAAGAATTTGTTTATTTCTATGTAAATCTGTGGCCTTTCGGACTGAAGTAGATCAAGAAGTGATGTCATGCAGTTTAAGTTAGTTGTTTCCAGCCTCCGTTACAGTTCTGAAACATTTTTTCCTCTCATGATAAAAATGAGGACATTCCATAATCAAGTGTTCCAAAGTTTCGTGCTTTCCATCAGTACAATTTATGTTAAGTTTTATGATATCACCTGGCCGCAGTCATGTTTATAGTGTTCTGTCATTTGTTATGTTTACATTTGTTGTTGCTATGGCAGTGGAAAAATGTTTAGAGTTCAGTTTTTGTGATTAATAAAATAATCTTTACTTTGATATGTCTGTGTAATTAATAATTATAATATTCTACACCACTACACTAATAAACATAAAAGGTAATGTGCCCCAGTTATATTCTGCTACATTAAATAACAATAAATAAAAAGTAATGTCAGTAAATGAAAATGTACATCTGCTACCACAACTAAAAGATGGTACTAACTTCACTAATTGGAAATTCAGACTTAAGTTGGTTTTAGAAGACAAATCAGTATCAGATATTTTAGACACAGATGTTACTGAAACTAATAAAACCAAAGATACAAAAGCTAGGACAATAATTGTTCAGTGTTTGTCTGATAAATACCTAGAGTATGTAAAAAATGCTAAAACTGCTAAAGAAATGATCAAATGTTTAGAAAATATTTTTGAAAGGAAAAGTACATTCAACAAACTTTATCTCAGAAAACAGTTACTGAATTTAAAGTGTAGGGACAAAGATAAAGTTCAAGACCATTTTCTTAAATTTGATAATTTAGTGAATCAATTAGAGTCTAGCGGATCAAAAATGGATGAAAGTGACAAGGTGTGTCATCTTTTATTGACGATGCCAGAGTGTTACTCTAACGTTGTAACTGCAATTGAAACCATGAGCATTGACAAGGACATCACATTAGATTTTGTAAAGTCATGTTTGTTAGATGCAGAAATTAAACAAGAAAATAAATCTAGTAGTAGTCAAGTACCAGAAACTGCATTTAGTAGTACCAATAAACTAATTGAATGTTTTAAATGCCATAAAAAAGGACATGTAGCATCAGAGTGTCGCACAAGAAAACCGAACTTTCGTGGCAATGGTCGAAGCAATTATAGGGGAAATTCGGTAAGTGGTAGAGGTTCAAATGTTAACCATAGTCGTAATACTCAACAGTCCCATGTCACACAAAACTGTGATAATTTCAATTTTGTTGCTCTACACAACGAGCAAGTTATGTGCAATAGTAGTGAAGAAAGTTGTTCTAACATAGTTCATTTTATAATAGATTCTGGCGCGACAGAGAATTTAGTGAAAGAGGAATTTGAAAATTCAATGCATCATGTAGAAAAGTTAGAAAGCCAAGTTTATATAAAAATAGCTAATGGTGAGGTATTAAAATCAAATAAGAAAGGGATATTGACTGTAAATTGTGATGGGAAAACAGTAAATGTAGAAGCTCTTATTGTTCCTGGAATTTTCCAGAATATCCTATCCGTTAAGAAGTTAACTCTAAAAAATTTTAAAGTAATTTTTGAAAGTAGTCGTGTAAAGATATGTGACAGTAACAATTGTGCAATTTTTCACTGTGAGTTGAAGAATGGTTTGTATTGGTTTAAAGGAAACTTAAAATCTGATGAATGTTTACAATCTGAGAAGGTTAACAACAATCAAGCTAATTTATGGCATCAGAGATTAGGTCACCTGAATAGGAAAGGCCTGAATATAATGAAACTACCAGTTTCTCATGAAATTTGTGAACCATGCATGAAAAGCAAATTAACTAGAAAACCATTCAAGTCACATAAGGGACCTAGAAGTCACAGAATTGGTGAGTTAATTCATTCAGATGTTGCAGGACCAGTTACGCCAACATCAAATGAAGGTTTTAAGTATTTCCAGACAATAACAGATGATTATTCACATTTCGTTAAGGTTTACTTACTAAAACAAAAGTCAGAAGCCGCAGAAAATATGAAAAACTATGTAAGGGAATTGAATACACAGACTGGACTAAAAGTTGCAAGAATTCGTTGTGATAACGGTGGTGAATATTCATCAAATGACTTTAAACTATTTTGTCAAAACAAAGGAATAAGAATCGAATACACAAGACCATATTCACCTCAGCAAAATGGTGTATCTGAAAGATTAAATCGAACGCTATATAATAAAGCAAGAACAATGATGTCTGAATCAGAACTTCCAAGGCATTTATGGTGTGAAGCTATAATGTGCGCTGCATATCAGCTAAATAGATGCCCCTCCGCAGCAATTAATAATCAAGCTCCAGCCAAGATATGGTATGGGAAACTGGATATCAGTAAACTTAGAGTATTTGGATCCAAAGCATGGGCAGTAAAATTGCCAAGAGATACCAAACTACAAGAGAGAGCGATTGAAGCAAGAATGGTTGGTTATGGAAGAAACGGTTACAGACTCTGGAATCCCAAAACGGATGAAATAATTATTTCAAGGGATGTTGAATTTGACGAAACTCAATTCAAATTTGTAAAATTTGAGAGCAAAAATGAAAATGAAAAACCAGATGTAATACTTTACAAAGAAGAAAGAGTTGAAATGGATGAAGAAGGGAGAAATGAAAGTGATGAACAAGAGAGAAGTGAAAGCCATGAACAAGAAAGTGATCAGAGAGCACAATCTGGAAGAGGTCATAGAACATTGAAAAAACCTCAACACCTCAATGATTATGAACTTTATTCAGTATTTTGTTTGGTGGCTGAAAACGACCCACTAACGTATGAAGAAGCAATTAGCAGAGATGAAGGATGGAAAAACGCAATTGAAAATGAATTAAATGCACATGAGAAAATGAATACATGGAATTTATCAACATTACCAAAAGGCAAGAAGGCAATTGATGCAAAATGGATATTCAAAACTAAAGAAGACGGAACAAAAAAGGCTCGTTTGGTTGCCAGAGGTTTTCAAGAGGACAATAACTTTAGAAACAATTATTCTCCTGTGGCAAGACTGACAACAATACGACTTTTACTTGCACATTCAGTGGAAAAGAACTGGAATGTAAAGCAACTTGATGTGCCAACAGCATTTTTAAATAGTGAGTTGGATTATGAAGTCTATCTGAAAATACCCAAAGCAAATGATGGAGAGAACAAAGTTCTAAAAATGAATAGAGGATTATATGGATTAAAAGCAAGTCCAAGGTGTTGGAATACAAGATTCAACAAATTTGCCAAAAGTAATGGACTAAAGAGATCTGCAAATGATTTTTGTTTCTATACTGGAAAGGATGTATGTCTTTGTTGATGATATTCTTGTAACAGGAAAAGAAGAGGAAGTAACAAAACTAATTACTCGTTTGAAAGATGAATTTAATGCCAAGTACTTAGGAGAAGTAAATAAATTTCTTGGAATGGAAATATCAAAAGAAGGAAATGATATGAAGATAACACAGAAGAGACAAATAGATAAGATGTTAGAGAAGTTTAACATGAAAGAATGTAATGGAACATCAACTCCAATGACAAAGGGATTTCAAGTAAATGTAAATGAGGAAGATATTAATGTACCTTATAGAGGAACTAATAGGAAGTTTAATGTTTGTGAGTACTACCTCAAGACCAGATATAGCTTATGCTACAAGCTATTTAAGTCAATTTCTAGACAAACCAAAACAAGCTGCATGGAAAGAAGCCAAGAGAGTATTAAGATATTTAAAAGCAACTCAGGATTTGGGACTTAGTTACACAAAAAGTGGAAATAATCTGATACAAACATATTCTGATGCAGATTGGGCTTCTTGTCAAGTGGACAGAAAAAGTATAAGCGGATCAGTGAGCTTGTACTGTGGTAAAACAATATCATGGTTCTCCAGAAAACAAGCATGTATTTCGCTATCAACTGCAGAAGCGGAATATGTCGCAGCAGCAGCAAGTGTTTGTGATTTAGTTAACATCCAAGGACTATGTAAAGACCTTAACGAAGAAGTCAAGAGTATTTTGTATGTTGACAACCGAGGAACCATAGACATGACGCAATCTTATGAAAGTAGCAAAAGAACTAAGCACATCGACACAAGATACCACTTCATAAAAGAACTGGTTATAAGTGGTAAAGTAATCATTGAATATATTGAATCCAAAAACAATCTGGCAGACATTTTTACGAAGAGCTTGCCAAAAGATAATTTTGAAGTGTTACGGCAGCAACTGAACATTGTGTAACTTAATTTGTGATAGTGGTTTTGATCGAGTAAATTTTAATTACGATTTTTATTTTTTGAAACTAAAAATCGAGGCGGGGTGTTAAGTTTTATGATATCACCTGGCCGCAGTCATGTTTATAGTGTTCTGTCATTTGTTATGTTTACATTTGTTGTTGCTATGGCAGTGGAAAAATGTTTAGAGTTCAGTTTTTGTGATTAATAAAATAATCTTTACTTTGATATGTCTGTGTAATTAATAATTATAATATTCTACACCACTACACTAATAAACATAAAAATTTATACATAATGGTGTAAAATATTTTTTTATTCTAAATAGAGTAGTGTTTACATTAGCATGGCCGAATCTTATTCTATATATGTTTGTTATTTCAAGTCTACTAAGTTTTACGTTTTTAAACCAAGGGGTTTTCCTAAATTCCTTTTTTTTTTTCATAAAGTTTTATTCTGGATCAATTATACAATTTGATAATTATACACAGAAGTTCGCATAAAGAAAACAAATAACAAAGGAAATAACATTAATGGGTTTGCACCAATGGAGTCACCCTAACAACTGAAAGTCTGTAAGAAAAAATACCTAGATTTTTTTTAAGTTACTGTTAAGAGTTTTGTCCAATTATTTCATATTAGAACGTCTTGAGGAAGTCGTGGTTTCAATCTTCCGTTAGCTGTCCTCTGTCCTATTTGAAAAAAGACTGCTCCTGATGACTGGTCCAGGGTATTTAAAAAGTTTGTGCTCAGTTTTAAAATAAAATTTGACATGTTTGGCACTTTAAGCTCTTGATGGAGTTGACGATTTCTAACAAACCAAGGGGAATTGGTTGCAATTCTTAGGAACTTGTTCTGAAACACTTGAAGCTTATTCAATTTAGATTTTGGAAGGCAAGGCCCCCATATTGGACAGGCATAAGTTATAAGTGGCCGAAAAATACTTTGATAAATTAATAAAGCACATTTAATTTTAAGAGAAGATTTTCGGTTGATAATAGGAAACATTTGTGCCAATCGTGAATTTGCTTGGTTTAATTTAGAATTTATATGCTGCTTATAGCTTAATTTTGTGTCTAATAGAACACCCAGATATTTTACAGTTTGATCGTTGCCTTTCCAGGGAATTATGTTGTCATTAATTTCTATATTTCGTTCAGGGTCAAAAGTCTTCAGTGAGAATATTTTTGCTTCACATTTTTGAGGGTTAAGAGCAATTTTCCAATGAGAGAACCAGTCTAACAATAAATCCGTATCAGATTGAAGCATTTCAACTGCAGAATCTATGTTTCGGTCTTGGGCAATCAATGCAGTATCGTCGGCAAAAAGAGAAAGGGTGGATTGAGTCGGGATAGGAATGTCATGCATATATATGTTAAACAAAACGGGTCCTAATATTGAGCCTTGAGGCACACCAGCACGTATTTGGCGAACAGTGGAATGGGTATAGTTTGTACCAATTGTACAATATTAATTTAACAAATCAAGACATGTCAAGTTGAAACAGTAGCTTTAGTAGTCAATCTTATCTTTCCCTATTGTAATGGCAAAGCGAGCCGCCGAGAACGGCATCAGCCAATCAGAATCGCTGATTCCGACGGGAGCTTCTAGAACCTTCTTGGCGAAGTTATAAATTGACCGCGCGATCTTAATCCTGCCTTCTTTTAATCAGTGAGTCTAGTAGTGTCAAGTTCAAGTAGAAATGTTCAACCCCAAGATCCTTGGGTGAGTAAATTTACTATTTTATTTAGTAGTTTATTAGATTTATTTAAATTTAAAAATGGTCTTGCTTTGCCAATCAATTAATTAGTAGTAATTTTTAAATTGTAAATTAATTAAATTTTGTGAATTTAATACCAAAAAGTGTAATCCAAATTGAAACTTAAATAATGATAGGTAGTTTATTTTAGTAAAACAATTTGCTCTTTTTCAGGGTTGAAAAGTTATTGTATCACAAAAGTAATTAAAGTTACAAAGGAGTATGAGAGTGTATGAATGAAAATGGAGGACAAATTAAGTTAAAAAAAATAGTAAGGAGAATTTTAATAAAGGAAGATTTTTTGTTAAGGATGAAGAAGTTTATTTTAGTTTTTCCTTTTTTTTTTTTTTTATTTCAAGATTGTCCGCTAGGAAACTATATTTTCAATATATAAGCGGTACAAGTTAATTCTTATTGAGAAGGTACGGTCTTCTAAGAAGGACGAAATAGTTTTCCTTAAGTAGCTTGGAAGTCCGATTTGATATAGTTTATATTGAAGGCCTTGGTGCCAAACTTTATCAAAAGCCTGAGCCACATCCAAAAACAGAGCGGCAGAATGCTTTTTTTGTTCAAAACCTTGCACTATTGTTTGAGATAGCCTGGCCAGTTGCTGTGTTGTTGAATGTTTTGGCCTAAAACCAAATTGGTGGGGCGGAATACACTGAGCTTCTTCAATGAAACAGCACAGCCTCTTCTGGATTAACTTTTCGAATGTTTTGGCCAGGGTGGGTAAAAGACTGATGGGCCTGTAACTAGAGGGGTTTCTTGCAGGTTTATTCGGCTTATGGATGACGATAACTTCAGCGTGTTTCCAGGCTGTGGGAAAGTAACCAATATGCAGGCACGCATTGAATATTTTTTTGAGCAGCTGATGAGCCTTGGGAGTAATTTTCTTTAATATCAAATTAGTTATTAAATCATAACCAGGAGCTTTTCTCAACGGTAAATAGTGAATTACATTTCTTATTTCAGATGTTGAAATATATTGAGTAGGAAGCTCAGCGGTAGTTAGAGAACTTGTAAGAAAGCTGCCGACTTCATCGTCAGTTTGTAAATTACCGATAGGATTTGGAGAAAAGGCGTTTTCGAAAAAATCTGCAAAAACTTCACATTTTTCGGAGTCACTCTGGTATAATTCTTGGCCTTGTTGCAGGGGCGGGATCGTTGAAGGAGTTCTCAGAATTCTCTTGGTTGCTTGCCACATGGAACTATCCCCCGGATGTATGTTACTTAAATATTCTTTATAACTATTAATTTTGTAGAGGTCCAATTCTAATTTGACTTTTCTGACGAGTCTGTTAAGTTGTACACGATCTTCTGGGAAACGATATCTTTGCCACCGCCTTCTGAGAATGTGCTTTTCCTTAATTAAATCAAGAATTCTTTGCGGCGGGCGATTTAAAGAAGAGTTTATCGATTGAGATTGCTTAATGGTTGCCCGTTTAACAGAATTTTGGATCAACTTGGTAAATTGTTGAACACAGTTTTCTATCTCTTGGGTGGACTGCAGAGAATTTGGTAAGACTATGTTGTTGTCCAGGTCGTTTTGAAAAACTGTCCAGTCAATTTTACCATTTATTAATTTTTCTGGAGGTTTTACAATATTAGGTTGAACTGTAAAAGTTACAACTACCGGTAAATGATCCGACGTTAACTCACAGAGAGGTTGCTGAATTATCGGTTCATTAAAGTTATTAAATAAAACAATATCCAATATGTCGGGCTGTTGATTTCTCTGCCACGGGAAAAATGTTGGTTCCGTCGGAGCAGATATGTTGACAGTTGTACGCATCACATAGTCATTGAGTTTGATACCTTTAGGATTATTAGTACGACATCCCCATTGAATATTTTTACTGTTGAGATCACCCATTAAAATAGTAGGGCTATTGTCATAAAAAATATTATTAAAATCGTCATCAATAAAACGCTTATTTGGCGGCAAGTACCCTGAAACTAATGAGAAACTCAGGCCATTATGTAGAAAAATCTTAACAGAAACAGCTTCTAGATTTTGTAGTCGAGGGACGAGAAGTTCATGGTGCTTGATACTTCTTTTAATTACTATTGCTACGCCTCCCGACGCATGAGGAGCCGCTCGATCTTGCCTATATATAGAGCAACCACTTATTCTAAACTGAACGTTAGGTAAAAAGTGAGTCTCCGTGATACATGCTACATCTACGTTATGTCTCACTAAGAAATCAGTAAAGAGATGTTTTTTGTCCTTTAAACCATTGGCATTCCAATTGAGTACTACTAAATTTTTAAAGATAGTTGGGCCCTGACAATTATTCATTATCATTTTTAAAGAGAGAAGCAATAACCTGGTGAATGATCTTTTTTAACTGAGGTAACAATACCTTTATAACACTGCTAACAATGCTATCCAGACCTTCAATGCCACCGGTTTCTGAGGACTGCAGATCATCTGTTGGATTTGTTACTGGAGGTTTGTACGAGGGATGCGCGACCTTTGCGTAACTGAAGGAGTTTTTGTTGAACATAGATCTGGTATATGTCGGCTGGTCTTGATCACTAGGGTTTGTTGGATGTGGACTCGTTGGCATTTGTGGGTGAGATGCTGGAGTGTCCTTCAAGGAGGATTTTTTGCGGTTGACCGTTCTCTGTTTGATATTTTGATAATAGGTGCAGCCCCTGTAGTTTGAAGTGTGTTCTCCACCACAGTTAGCACAGACTGGTTTCGTTTCTTGGCTCATAGTACAGTCAGTGGATAGATGTGGTCCTGAGCATCGCACACACCGAGGGTCTAATTTACAAAAGTTTTTTGTGTGGCCGTAATCTTGGCACCTTAGGCACTGTGGGCTAAAAAACGCTAGCTAAAAGCTGAATGAACACTTAATTTAAAATATAAAACTATGTTAAAATATTAATTGCTAATTATGTTTGTAAAATTGTTACATATCTGATATTGAGGAGTCGGGAGGCTGTTGCAATCCAGTCGGTGATGAGTAATCCTGCTTGGAGTGACGACAACAATGACAACTATCCAGCAGCGGGCGGCGCGTGGCGCTCCGTTTGCCCTGGAGAAGAATGCGACCCTGACCCTGCCACCTGATAAGGGTTATCACCGGGACGTTGCCAACTTCATTCCAATGTTGCCAAACCGCCCTGCAGAAGGACTCCTCGAGATGGAACTTTTATTTTGAAAACTTATTTTAAAATTGTCACTTTTGAACTATAATTTTAGTTATGTTTATTGATATTGTAAAGATTTAAAATGTATTTTGGTGTGAGTGTTGATTGAATGAGATTTTTTAAGGGAAGAAAAATTTGTAGCTAACTTTGAGTTTCGGGGGGAGAGAATTGTACCAATTGTACAATATTAATTTAACAAATCAAGACATGTCAAGTTGAAACAGTAGCTTTAGTAGTCAATCTTATCTTTCCCTATTGTAATGGCAAAGCGAGCCGCCGAGAACGGCATCAGCCAATCAGAATCGCTGATTCCGACGGGAGCTTCTAGAACCTTCTTGGCGAAGTTATAAATTGACCGCGCGATCTTAATCCTGCCTTCTTTTAATCAGTGAGTCTAGTAGTGTCAAGTTCAAGTAGAAATGTTCAACCCCAAGATCCTTGGGTGAGTAAATTTACTATTTTATTTAGTAGTTTATTAGATTTATTTAAATTTAAAAATGGTCTTGCTTTGCCAATCAATTAATTAGTAGTAATTTTTAAATTGTAAATTAATTAAATTTTGTGAATTTAATACCAAAAAGTGTAATCCAAATTGAAACTTAAATAATGATAGGTAGTTTATTTTAGTAAAACAATTTGCTCTTTTTCAGGGTTGAAAAGTTATTGTATCACAAAAGTAATTAAAGTTACAAAGGAGTATGAGAGTGTATGAATGAAAATGGAGGACAAATTAAGTTAAAAAAAAATAGTAAGGAGAATTTTAATAAAGGAAGATTTTTTGTTAAGGATGAAGAAGTTTATTTTAGTTTTTCCTTTTTTTTTTTTTTATTTCAAGATTGTCCGCTAGGAAACTATATTTTCAATATATAAGCGGTACAATAAATGCGCCACTCTGCTGGTTTCAATTTTGGAAGATGAATTAATGATTAATAGTGAATATTTTATTTAAAGTATTAACTAAAATAACAAGAAACAATGGCATTAAAAGTGGACTTTTTACTTAAAGATGAACTAGAGTTTGAACTACTTCTTCGTGGTGTTAAAGTTAGTAAAAGTGATAATGTTCTTGATTTGCGTAAAAAACTAAGACAAGTAGTTAAGATCGGAATTGAAAGCAACTATTTGAATCTGTATGAAACTTTTGATCTTGATTTAAGTTTGGAGTTAATTAGGACCGGACTTGAAAATTTAGAAACTAAAGTAACAGCTTTGACTGATCCCCCTAATTTAAGTGATATATCTCGGATTGAAACTAGACTAGGACATTATGACAGTAGAATAAAAGCAATAACTAAAGTCAAAATATCCGATAAGAAAAAGGAAGACAGTAAAAAGGAAACTTTGTCTCAATTAGGCAAAAAATTAGATGAGATTGTCAATGTTTTTAAAAAGATTAAGTTTGATGAAGCTAAGAAAGAATTGTTAGAGAGAAAAATAAGCGAATCTAACTTGGAAGAGGAAAACCAGAATGATGTTTTTGAGGATAAAACTAGTGAGTGCGTAAATGTGACTGCAAATCCGGTATCTGTTACACGGGGTTCAAATATGTACTGCAAGCTGCCTAACCCGGCCGAAAGGCACTTTAAAAATCTTAGGGTGACTGATGGACTAAATGCGAGGGAACTGTTAAAATTTATTAATACTCTGTTGAAAGTGAAAGATGAAACTGATTTCACAGATTGTCAAATTTTGGACATAAGTTTAAGCTATGCATCCGGCCCCCTTTATGCTAAAATAATTGAAGGGAAAAATGCTAGTTTATCAATTGATGAGGTGCACACTAGATTAATTGACAGTTTTATCCCTATTGGCTTAAGGGAAAATCTAAAAAGAGAACTTGTAACTAGGCCTCAAAAGATGAGTGAACCCTTAAACATTTACATTTTAGAAGTCAAGGAAAATGCTAAATTATTAAAAACCTCCTTTTCTGAGAAAGATTTAGTCGACTTGATTAAAATGGGACTAAACCCGGTCACAAGAGGTAGATTAGTATTTGCTAATGATCCTAAAAACTTTGAGGAACTGAGTCAGCTGTGCATTCAAGACCAAAATGTTCGTTTTGAGGACTTTAGGCGCTTTAAACACGTCAACGAACCACATAGGCCTAATCAAGTAAGAGGAGTTAATTTCATTCCCAGTCCAAAGAAGTGTTTTGTCTGTGGAAAATTGGGGCATATTGCAAAATTTTGTTACAGTCAAAATAAACCAGGAAATCAAATCAGGAATGAAAATAGATTTCATAAATCCGAGCCAAAAAACGACACTGCGGGGAGAGTTTCGAAAAGTCAAAATTAAAAAAGAGGCTCTCCCAATACCCAACACGACTATTTGTTAACCAAAAAAGGAGAAGAACTTTCAAAGTAAACATGCTTTGCGTTATGACGGACCCTATAAAATATTATTATTTATTTCTGATGTGAGTTGTGTTGTGCAAAAAGTGGAGGACCCGAATGTTGTAAAAAGAGTACACATTTCTCAACTTAAAATGTAAATATATTTTCTAAAAGACTGCAGTTTAAAATGGACAGCATAAAGACTGAGTTTTAGCATTAATTTGAATTAATTTAGTTAAGTTTAAGAAAGAAAAGTTTTTTTTTTATATTAAAGATGTGAAGAATTATAAAAGTAGTTTTGAATTTATTAATGAATAAATGGAAGAAACAAATCGAGGAGCCGGTTTCCTATCAATGAATAAAGTATTGAAGTTGACTGTAAAAGTAAATAATTTTTACTTCAAGATAATTACAGCAAGAACATGTATAATAATATTTTTAAAGTTTTTCTACTGGGCAAGAATGCATTTCCAGAAGATAAAACTTAAATAAATGAAGAAATTAAATAATGAGTATTGTTACAAAGCAAGAAAATAAAAGGAAGTTATAAAAGAGAGAAGTATAAACTGAATAACATTAAACAAAAAGGAGAATTAAAAGGTTTTGTATGAGGTAACTTAGAATAGTTAGCTTTAATAACATATCGCTTGGAATAATTAAATAAAATATTTAAATAACCTTGCATTATCACTACATTACATTATGACTTACCTTGACTTAAAACTACTTATGACTAACACTTTACTTACGTACACATTTACTGGGGGGCCCTACTAACACTTTCACACTTACACTTTGCACTTCACACTTTTCACTCACACTAAGACACACTTGTTGATCAAACACTTAAAGCACTTTTACACCAAGACACTTCACTTGTACTCGTTTTGGTCAACTTTCTTCACTTGGAGTGGTAATGCAAAGTATTAAAATTAATTTTATTTGTTGTAGTAATATAAATTCTTGTTTAATCTTCCTTATGTATTCCTTTGTAAGAAAAATAATATACCAAACGGTATGTTCCATTCATAAATTGCATTGTAGTTGAAGTCCATGTGAATCATCCTCTTGAGATCTGTAACCAAATAAAACCACAAAGAATCAATTTCTTAAAATAAAATGAAATGTTCTTAAAATGAAGTTAAGTTCTGTCTCAAGATAAGATGCAAATAAATGGATAATAATAATACAAAAAAAATTAATTGTTTTAAAAGTTTAGTTAGAATTTTGAAAACTTATTTTGTTTGAACAAGGAAATGATTTTATTTAAATTATTTTTTGTTTTAAAAGCTGAATGAACACTTAATTTAAAATATAAAACTATGTTAAAATATTAATTGCTAATTATGTTTGTAAAATTGTTACATATCTGATATTGAGGAGTCGGGAGGCTGTTGCAATCCAGTCGGTGATGAGTAATCCTGCTTGGAGTGACGACAACAATGACAACTATCCAGCAGCGGGCGGCGCGTGGCGCTCCGTTTGCCCTGGAGAAGAATGCGACCCTGACCCTGCCACCTGATAAGGGTTATCACCGGGACGTTGCCAACTTCATTCCAATGTTGCCAAACCGCCCTGCAGAAGGACTCCTCGAGATGGAACTTTTATTTTGAAAACTTATTTTAAAATTGTCACTTTTGAACTATAATTTTAGTTATGTTTATTGATATTGTAAAGATTTAAAATGTATTTTGGTGTGAGTGTTGATTGAATGAGATTTTTTAAGGGAAGAAAAATTTGTAGCTAACTTTGAGTTTCGGGGGGAGAGAATTGTACCAATTGTACAATATTAATTTAACAAATCAAGACATGTCAAGTTGAAACAGTAGCTTTAGTAGTCAATCTTATCTTTCCCTATTGTAATGGCAAAGCGAGCCGCCGAGAACGGCATCAGCCAATCAGAATCGCTGATTCCGACGGGAGCTTCTAGAACCTTCTTGGCGAAGTTATAAATTGACCGCGCGATCTTAATCCTGCCTTCTTTTAATCAGTGAGTCTAGTAGTGTCAAGTTCAAGTAGAAATGTTCAACCCCAAGATCCTTGGGTGAGTAAATTTACTATTTTATTTAGTAGTTTATTAGATTTATTTAAATTTAAAAATGGTCTTGCTTTGCCAATCAATTAATTAGTAGTAATTTTTAAATTGTAAATTAATTAAATTTTGTGAATTTAATACCAAAAAGTGTAATCCAAATTGAAACTTAAATAATGATAGGTAGTTTATTTTAGTAAAACAATTTGCTCTTTTTCAGGGTTGAAAAGTTATTGTATCACAAAAGTAATTAAAGTTACAAAGGAGTATGAGAGTGTATGAATGAAAATGGAGGACAAATTAAGTTAAAAAAAAAATAGTAAGGAGAATTTTAATAAAGGAAGACTTTTTGTTAAGGATGAAGAAGTTTATTTTAGTTTTTCCTTTTTTTTTTTTTTTTATTTCAAGATTGTCCGCTAGGAAACTATATTTTCAATATATAAGCGGTACAAGTTAATTCTTATTGAGAAGGTACGGTCTTCTAAGAAGGACGAAATAGTTTTCCTTAAGTAGCTTGGAAGTCCGATTTGATATAGTTTATATTGAAGGCCTTGGTGCCAAACTTTATCAAAAGCCTGAGCCACATCCAAAAACAGAGCGGCAGAATGCTTTTTTTGTTCAAAACCTTGCACTATTGTTTGAGATAGCCTGGCCAGTTGCTGTGTTGTTGAATGTTTTGGCCTAAAACCAAATTGGTGGGGCGGAATACACTGAGCTTCTTCAATGAAACAGCACAGCCTCTTCTGGATTAACTTTTCGAATGTTTTGGCCAGGGTGGGTAAAAGACTGATGGGCCTGTAACTAGAGGGGTTTCTTGCAGGTTTATTCGGCTTATGGATGACGATAACTTCAGCGTGTTTCCAGGCTGTGGGAAAGTAACCAATATGCAGGCACGCATTGAATATTTTTTTGAGCAGCTGATGAGCCTTGGGAGTAATTTTCTTTAATATCAAATTAGTTATTAAATCATAACCAGGAGCTTTTCTCAACGGTAAATAGTGAATTACATTTCTTATTTCAGATGTTGAAATATATTGAGTAGGAAGCTCAGCGGTAGTTAGAGAACTTGTAAGAAAGCTGCCGACTTCATCGTCAGTTTGTAAATTACCGATAGGATTTGGAGAAAAGGCGTTTTCGAAAAAATCTGCAAAAACTTCACATTTTTCGGAGTCACTCTGGTATAATTCTTGGCCTTGTTGCAGGGGCGGGATCGTTGAAGGAGTTCTCAGAATTCTCTTGGTTGCTTGCCACATGGAACTATCCCCCGGATGTATGTTACTTAAATATTCTTTATAACTATTAATTTTGTAGAGGTCCAATTCTAATTTGACTTTTCTGACGAGTCTGTTAAGTTGTACACGATCTTCTGGGAAACGATATCTTTGCCACCGCCTTCTGAGAATGTGCTTTTCCTTAATTAAATCAAGAATTCTTTGCGGCGGGCGATTTAAAGAAGAGTTTATCGATTGAGATTGCTTAATGGTTGCCCGTTTAACAGAATTTTGGATCAACTTGGTAAATTGTTGAACACAGTTTTCTATCTCTTGGGTGGACTGCAGAGAATTTGGTAAGACTATGTTGTTGTCCAGGTCGTTTTGAAAAACTGTCCAGTCAATTTTACCATTTATTAATTTTTCTGGAGGTTTTACAATATTAGGTTGAACTGTAAAAGTTACAACTACCGGTAAATGATCCGACGTTAACTCACAGAGAGGTTGCTGAATTATCGGTTCATTAAAGTTATTAAATAAAACAATATCCAATATGTCGGGCTGTTGATTTCTCTGCCACGGGAAAAATGTTGGTTCCGTCGGAGCAGATATGTTGACAGTTGTACGCATCACATAGTCATTGAGTTTGATACCTTTAGGATTATTAGTACGACATCCCCATTGAATATTTTTACTGTTGAGATCACCCATTAAAATAGTAGGGCTATTGTCATAAAAAATATTATTAAAATCGTCATCAATAAAACGCTTATTTGGCGGCAAGTACCCTGAAACTAATGAGAAACTCAGGCCATTATGTAGAAAAATCTTAACAGAAACAGCTTCTAGATTTTGTAGTCGAGGGACGAGAAGTTCATGGTGCTTGATACTTCTTTTAATTACTATTGCTACGCCTCCCGACGCATGAGGAGCCGCTCGATCTTGCCTATATATAGAGCAACCACTTATTCTAAACTGAACGTTAGGTAAAAAGTGAGTCTCCGTGATACATGCTACATCTACGTTATGTCTCACTAAGAAATCAGTAAAGAGATGTTTTTTGTCCTTTAAACCATTGGCATTCCAATTGAGTACTACTAAATTTTTAAAGATAGTTGGGCCCTGACAATTATTCATTATCATTTTTAAAGAGAGAAGCAATAACCTGGTGAATGATCTTTTTTAACTGAGGTAACAATACCTTTATAACACTGCTAACAATGCTATCCAGACCTTCAATGCCACCGGTTTCTGAGGACTGCAGATCATCTGTTGGATTTGTTACTGGAGGTTTGTACGAGGGATGCGCGACCTTTGCGTAACTGAAGGAGTTTTTGTTGAACATAGATCTGGTATATGTCGGCTGGTCTTGATCACTAGGGTTTGTTGGATGTGGACTCGTTGGCATTTGTGGGTGAGATGCTGGAGTGTCCTTCAAGGAGGATTTTTTGCGGTTGACCGTTCTCTGTTTGATATTTTGATAATAGGTGCAGCCCCTGTAGTTTGAAGTGTGTTCTCCACCACAGTTAGCACAGACTGGTTTCGTTTCTTGGCTCATAGTACAGTCAGTGGATAGATGTGGTCCTGAGCATCGCACACACCGAGGGTCTAATTTACAAAAGTTTTTTGTGTGGCCGTAATCTTGGCACCTTAGGCACTGTGGGATGGATTTTGATTTTCTTTTGTTTTCAACTTTGACTAGAGCGTGAGACAAATGTTCAAGGTTAAAAATTTCACGACCATTGTCAGTATTTTCTAGCTCCACGAAGCAAAGAGGCATGGGCATTTTGTTTTTGTTGAAAAGCCTCGATACCTTAAGCACTGGATAGCCCATATCACATAATTCAACTTTAATTTCTTCATCAGATAAGGAGTAGGGAACATTTCGGATAATCACCTCCAGGTTTTTGTCTTGGGGAGGCTTAAATGTAAAATATTTGACTTGGTTTGTTTCATAAAATGAGGTCAGTTTCCTATAATCATTTATCTCTGTGAGATTGATTTTAATAGACTTTGCTTTGATTTCGGTTGTGAAACTTGAGGTCACATTAGACTTGATATCTCTCACTATTTCCTGGTGATTATTTACATCACGCAGGAAGATAGGCGGGATTCTGGATTGAGGGTGTTTTTTCTTCGTGTCGTCTGATGATTCTTGCTCCATGTCTTGGGCTTTCTCTTGAGGAAGGGAATAATTATGCTCGTTTTCATGTCCTTGTTGAAGGACTTTAAACTGGTTTTTTGAGTAAAGCTCATTGACATCAATAAAGTACTTCTTAGCAGGGGGAGACATATTTGTACTTTTAGCAATCTTATGTTTTTTCGGATGAACGAAGTCACCGTCATCATCTTCAAGAGGAGTACTAAGAGCTTTATTCATATCTAACGTGGAACTGTGTCCTAGAGGAAAGAGATCGTTTATCCGATCTGCCGTCGTAATAGTAGAAGCAAGTTTGGTACCTTTTAGGTTATGTCTTTGTTTACAGTACTTAAACTGAACATTAAGTCTCTTGTGTGAACGTATCTTGAGGGAAAGTTAGATAAATGTACACTAAATACGTAAGGGAAGAAAAAAATCACTAAGAAAAATACTCAGAGAATGGCTTTTTACACAAAATACGCAAAATTAGCGGGCTGAAAACACGAGGTAATATTGTGTATCGTCAGTCAGCTGGAACTCTACCCAAATTCCTTTTGTATATTTTTATACCACCTCTAGGTTTATTTGAATCTCTAATTTGGTCATTGAAATTTTTTATATAATGCTGATTTCTGTAAATTTTAAAGTCATCTGCTGGAATATGAATATTGGGAAGTCTAATTCCTGTTGATATTGCTTCCTTGGCTAGTTTATCGACAGTCTCGTTTTGCCGAATACCACAATGCCCTGGAACCCACTTAACCGTGATTTGTTTGTCAGATTCAATGGCCAATTTGATAATTTTTAGGGCGAACCCCTGAATTACAAAACCTGAATTGGCGCTTTCTAAGGATGTTATAGCTGCTTGTGAATCAGTGAATATTATAAAATTATCCTCTTGTAGTAAGATGATATTCTCTACCGCTTTATAAAGGGCTACCAGTTCTGCCGTATAACTTGAAATCATTTTATTTATACAGTAAGCGCAACATTCTTCGATGGTATCCATATGTATGATGTAAACAAGCTGTTACGTCCGACCATAGAGCTAGGCTGCAACTCTTGACGTCCACAGCCTTCTGAATCACGTTAATACTGAACATCCATTACTATATAAAATACACATAATGTCTTCAATCTGTCCTATATTGTGTTGCTTGGAATATACCTATAATATACTTTAAAATTTTCTTTAGCATGTGTCTTGGAGGAAAATAATAGTGAAGGAAATCTAATTTGTTTGAGGAAACCTCTTTCACATTTCACTTTGGAGGTATTTCCATTAAAATAACTAATTTATAAAAAAATAGCTGTTTTTAGTAATTAAATAGCTTACCTACACTAATTTCATTTTAGCTTTAGCTCCAACCATTGAAACGTCCCAAGGATATTCTTTGGATTTCGTTTCAACTACATTGTTTAGAATAAAAAACAAATAAATAAAAAAAAACAGATTGCTTCTAGGGTATTATTATTTTTATTCTTCTAGAACCTCTACGATAAAATATTGTTCCAGTATTGTAAGTCTTATATCACAATAATTCACAAGTTTACACTGTACAGATATTTTCTCGGAAAATCCTGATAATATCCCATGGATGTGATCATAATATAATTGAATTAAAACTATGCTTACGGACATATCCCAGGTACTTCCCTTGGAGTCCTTTCAGAAGTTTTGACAAATAGGATATTTTGAATGGATATATGTTTTAACTAAACTGTAAAGACACAAATATTCTCAGTCTACACAACTTAGCATTGACACATTCCTGGGATATCCCGAGGACATGCTTTAAAATTTGGGTAAACTTATATCTTAGAGTAAATAATAGTGAAGTAAATACAATTTGTTTATGGGACTTTCCCATACATTTAACTAGTATATATATTTTCAGAGGTTTTTGTTTAACACAATTACAAATAAAAACTGCGGTTTTTAGTAAATAATTGACTACACTATTTATTATTTTTGCTCTAGCCACTGGACACGTCCTAGGGATGTTCTTTGGACATCCCTTTCATCTGCCTGGAATAGAATCCTAAATTATTGATTGACTTGAAAGCAATGTAATTATGATTTTTTTCTTGGGCCTCGATGATAAAACTTTATTCCAGTGTAGCAACACAATATGTTACAAATTTATACTGTGTGTACAGATGTTTTTGGGATATCCTGAGAATATTCTTAGGATGTGACCGTCCTTTAAAGAATTAAATTGAGGCTGTGCTTACGGACATATCGCAGGGACATCCCTTGGAGGTCTTTTCGGATGTTTTAGAAAAGAGACCTTAAAGAAATTGATAGTCTATTTTTCACTTTGATACATGGAGTTTTTAGGAAAAAATCCCATTTCAAATATAGCATATTAGGGAAGAGCGGGGTAGTACCGGACGGCGGGGCAATACCGTACACCGAATTTTCAGACAAGCTGACGTGTGCAGTGAGCGCTAGGACATGCTGCTATCTAGCGGAAGAAATGTGAAACAGATAGAGACAGTCGGGGAGCGTCCATCTTGACAAACGCGTGTGTGACGAAAATTTTTATTGTTCAGTCAACTTTCCTTCTAATTTTAGTGAATTACTTAAGCTGATGTAACTGAAACATGCTATTACTTACTGTGTTCAAACTAATGGTTTTGAATAGCTCATATCTTGCGCTATTTTTAAATACCAAACACAAGCCCTAAAGTGTTCTTATTTTAGGTTATGGTTGGAAATGCTACGTCATGTCGTTTTGGGGCAAAACCGTACTTCTTGCATGGGGCAATGCCGTGCAGGGTGCAAGGTATTTATTATAAATAAAAAAGGTATTATGTGGTATTTTAATTATAGTGTAAACTTATGTTTTCTTTTTTATTAATTCAATATTAAAAAAACAAAAAAAATAAATAAAATTTTTCTTTTTTTACATTATTTTTAATTTAGATATTAAAAATTTATTATGTATTGTTTGGATTATAGTGTAAGCTTATGTTTTCTTTTTGTTTGTTAATTCAATATTTAAAAAAATAATTAAATAAAATAATTTATTTTTTTACACTATTTTTAACTTGTGTACGGTATTGCCCCGGCACTAGGGGCAGTACCGCACAGTGTAAAGGTTTTGTAAAATGGGCTTAGCACTCAAAGTTAGTTAGAAATTCCAAATATGAAATACAAAATTAATGGCAAATCAAATTTCCTTCGAAATGAGATGTTTGCCACATTCACTGAAGTTTCCAGATTAAAGATAAAAAATAATATAGCTTAAGTGCACGGTATTACCCTGCTCTCCCCCCTATATGTTTTAACTAAACTATAAAGACACGAATATCCTAGGGATAGCCTTGGAATGTGATAATCTACGTAACTCTGATACTAAGGGTAATTCCATCAAAGAAAATAATTCATTTATAAAAAATTCTTCTTTTGGCAATTAAATACCTACACTAATTTCATTTTTTCTCCAACCATTTGACACGTCCTAAGGATATTCTTTGGATTTATTTTCAACAACATCGTATAGAACAAAAATCAAATCAAATCAAATAATAATAATAAACAGATTGCCTTGAGGACAATCCTTATTATTATTTTTATTTTCGTGGAACCTATACGATAAAAGTTTATTCCAGTATTGCATCTCAATAATTCACAAGTTTATACTGTTTGTTCAGATATTTTCTAGGAAAATCCTAAGGATATCCTAAGGATATGACCGTTCTTATGGAATCGAATTAAAACTATGCTTACGGACATGTCCCAGAGACGTCCCTTGGAGGTCTTTCTGAAGTTTTGAAAAAGAGGCCTTATAGAAAAATCATTTTTATAGGCAATGACTTGATTGCTGAAGCTTTTACCAAAGCCAGTAATTTTATTGGCATATACTTTTCAATTAAACTACTAGCTGAGTACCCGTTCTTCGCACGGGGTGTGTGTACAGTTTATTAAACGAATGATATTAATGATTTCACAAATTCATAACCTTCAGTTGGTTCATTCTAACGTATCTAGATATCAAGTTTTATGCTTAATAGCTACCAGGCAAATTTGTCAAAATCTTGTTAAATCCATTTCTCATTTAGTCTAGAAGTTATTTCTATTAATGGTTTTGTTGCAGTTTGATTAAACATTTATATTCGTATGGTGATTTACTTTATAGTTCTATGAGTTTAAACTTATAGAAGATTTAAGAAAACTCAGACTTGTAAAAAATATTATAGATTCTTATGAAATCTAATATTGAATCCTTGATTGGGTGTGACGATAGCTATATGCCAAATCCAATGTATTGAACCCCTGCATCTTGTTCTACCCATGAATGATATGTACAGACATGTACAATATTAAATCTAAATTCAAAATTAGTTAACATTTTAATTCCCAAACCAAGTAAAACAACGCAACATCTGTCAGTAACGTATAGCCACCGCACCGCAGTGTAGATATTAGGTTTACTTAATTCAATTTTTTTGTCTTTAGACTTTACCTATTTACCTAAAACCTCATGTGTTGCCAATGTATACAAAACCGAATAAATAGTGACATCCCATGTTAAAAAGTTATGTCGAAAAACGGAGAAAAATTAAGCATTGATGGTGGGATTACTTTTCCTTATTGCCACGGGAAGCGTTCTTTTTACCTTCTAAATGTCAAAATAAGTATATTTGTTTGTTTACACAAAATAAAAAACAATAACAAACTTCTGCAAATATGTTCTTAAACCATCTGATTCCATTCAACCAATCAGCATGATCCTTGAATGAAAATTACAGTGGTACTATGAGTGTTTTTTGAGCGACTTTCTCACTTCTTCATAAGAACCTACTCATTAAGCTTTTACACATTAATATTGCCCCGTCTATACCCGAACTACTTGAAAAATTGAGCAATTTATAAACCTCATTGGTTTTAACTACATGTTGTGTTTGATAAAATACACCTCTTTTTGTCAGAAAGTGCAATGAAAGCTAAATTGGGAACTAAAATTAGTTTGTAATGATAATAAGAAACATTTTAAGATTTAAGGGTCAAAACTCGTTTTGTAATAATTTCCATAAATTATTTTAATATTCATATTTAGAACCAAGAATTAGTTGACTTTATTCACTGTATTTAGGCCAGTGAAAAGTTAAAGGGTTAGATATGAAAGAGTCTGTATTTAAAATTTTAAGTGTTGCCATCTGTGGTGAAAATGACAAACTGTCTAATCCAGCTGATTAAAGAGCATAGATAAAAAGGTAGAATTAAATATTCCCATAAGATTAACATTGAATATTTCTTTTACTATGAGGGAGAGCCTTTTTGACGAACGATGCTTTAGAGCAGCTAAAATCGTTCTAATTTCAACATTTAACAATAATAAAAATTTTTATATCATTTACTAAAGCCCTTGTCGTGTGAAAAGAGATTAAAGATTGGTATTTTAGCACAACTTGGCTACTTTGACATACTATGGGGCAAAGCCCTAAGGTCGCTAAGTCAATTAAAGTTGTAATGAACCTTCACACCACTCTAGTCTATGACATGAAAAAAATTTAGACCCCTAGGTAAAGTCGTTATCCAGTGAAAAGAGGACAAAATAGGACCCATGAGCGTTACAGACAGAATGACAGAGAGAGAGACAGACAGACAGAGGGAAAGAAATTTAGATGACACCGATTTTGGATTCTGTTATGCATAAAAAGTAAAAATAACCAAAAATTTCAAAATTCTAAGCAACGTACAGACAAAACTCTAATTTTATTAATATAGATAATTAAACGAATATCCGTGGGATATCTTTGGGATATATCCTTGGAATGTGACCATATATGTAGCCCTGACACATCCTTGGGACATCCCTAGAACAACCTTTAAAATTTTATTCAAAAAATGGTATAAAATAGAGAACCAGGCCCATTAAAAAATTATTTTGTTTGAAATTGTATATATTTACTTCTATTTACCTAAGAAGTTTATATTTTTACTAAGTCCCATTGGAATATCCTTAGGATGTCCTGTTGTGATCCTCTATATCTCGGGATTTGAATGGGATGTTTGGGATCAGTTTGGGATATCCTAGGGATATCTTGTGCTCAGTGGGCAGTGGCTGACGATGGAGACGAGGTTTGCACCTCCTTGTCGCTCTTCTCCATGTTTGTCTTGGCCGAATGGGGTTTCCCAAGAGGTTTAAAGTCCTCCACACTCCTGAAAGTGCAGACGGAGGGGTAGTCCTAATGGCACCCACCGTTCTCTCTTCTTTCCCATTGGGTCTGGTCGCTGGTGGTGACCTTGCGATCAAAGAGCACCGCCTAAAAGCGTTTTGCTCAGGTTACTTGCTGTCTTGCTGTCCAGTCGTATTGCCGAACACTGCAGCCTGGTTGATCACTGCAGATGTCTTCGCCTTAATAAGTGTCTGGCTGTTGCTCTACGTCATGAGTTACATTAAAAGCCCATCGTAGGCAAGAGGCGGCCCTGAAAAATCAAGAACGGGATGTACCCTCGGGGACAATGCCCCTACCCCAGTTCCCTGAAGTCTGACCTCCGTTTGCCTAGCACCGAAAAACTGACGGGGGTTGCCCTTGGCAATGTGGAGTCCGACCTTCGCATCCATGCCGTACTCCCTGACCAGGGCCCGAAGGGGCTGGTCCCTGATACCACACTGGAGGAGACCATCGGCAGTCCCTACAACACGGCAGGGACACTCCCAGGACCCTCCAGCATGCGGCGGTCGAAAGAAGGTGGAAAGACACCTTAAAGACCCTTAATGCTGGGTCGAAAAGAAGAAGAAAGTGAGAAAGGTTAGCTCAGAAAAGAATAAAGACGGTGAACCAAGAAATCTAGAATGTAGATATTGTAGATACTGTGCGGTGAACTAAGACCTGAAAGATGGGGAGAAAGGCTTTAGGTCTGGAAGGACTGTGAGGAGGGTGGGAGGGTCTCACAGTTTGGCTCACGTACCCCGGGGTCGCCAAAAAAACACCCGTACAGTGAAAAGCTTACTGGCCCTGAGGTAGTACAACGTTTACATATATAAATAGCTTGTTATTTTTCATGAAAGTTAATACGTCACAGCACAAGAGCAAATAAAAATATTAAAATATCCAGTTTAACTATTTTAACAATAAAATGTAATATTTCATTTAGAAACTTTTTTAGGGTTATTTTTAAAATTAAAAAACACGTATTAATTTAAATCTGAGTATTTTTAATTAAATTACTATTACAGTAATAAATTTCGTTTGTTTGCCATTCAAAATATAATATTTTACAAACAATTTGTATAAACTATTAAGTAAGTTATACTTTTATTTTAAGAATATAAATAACAGATTTATTTGTTCCTTAACGACATAGTTAGTTTAAAACCATAATAGCTTCTAAAATTGTGTCCATAATGGCAAACAATATGTTAAACAAATAAATAATTTGTAACTAAGACAATATATTATTACAACAAAATTTTTTCCAAGAAAAAATGGTTAATAAGTAGTCCTTTTAAAAAAGAGATTAATTACGAATCTATATCTAATAGTTGGTTAAATAAACATTGTATTCTTTTTATATTCTTTTGTATTTTTTTGTATTCTTTTTTAATTGTCATTAAATTTAAACATGGTGTATTGTTTACGTTATTATTAACTCACAAACAAAGATTATTTGCAAATCTTTCATACTAAAGTGATAGAACGGGAAATAAGTACTTCTAAGTCCCATTGACAATAATAGTGCGAGTGAAAAGAATGGTACTATGGTACCGTTGCGGCGTTGGCAGTTCGAAGGCCATGGCCATTTCCTTGTACTAGCCCCTAGAGATGACCTTGGTTAGGTTCAGGGTTCAGCCTGATGGGCTCCTGGCTAAGAAGATTTTCCCCAATTCAAAAACCTAAATTTCTTCTTTCAATTAAGCAAACTAATAAAATAACTAATAAACTACACAAACCATACACATGCAAATTAGACCAGAACAAAAAAAAACTGTCAAAATAACCACGGTAAAATTAATAACCACTGTGAAAAATTAACAATTAATCAGCAAGTTATTAATTGAACTACGCGGCTCCATAGTCAATCTAAGTTTGCTCTCTGGAAAAAAGATTCCCTTGTAATGTTGTTAGCAGTGACCAGACGGCAGTGACATGTCTGTTTGTTTACTTTTATTAGTACTTTTGTTTAGAGGTTAAAACAGAAGCCATTCTATACAGCCAGTTAATTAATTTTTGACATTTTTGTACATTAGGAATGTTTTTTGCAGCATGATTCATGGTAGAAACAAAGGTTAGGCCAGGCCTAATTAAATAATATTAATAAAATTAACAGTCTTATTCGTCATAGGCCTAGGCTAACTTATGCAATGATCCTTTGAATGGAACGGTTTTTACGACCAAGTCTAATGGAAGGAAGATCAATTCTCTTGGCCAGCCTTTCTTTGGAAAATGAGGAAGGACACAAGAATAATATTTTAATTTCGCCTTCTTTAAAGCATGTAATATCATGGATTTCACACAAAAAAGTTATTCTGCACAGTTTATCTAAAGAGTCTGATAGTGACAAAGGAGCCAAAGTGTTATGGAAAGAAATTCTACCTGTGGAAAGGTAAGTTATGGCAACTTAGTTATGCCATACTAACCTATGCCATAAAAACATATTAGGTAAGCATTCCATTTGGAAGTAAATCATGAAAAAATTTCTAATTCTGATTGTCTTAGGCCTAGCTAAACTTAAGAGTCATCTTCAAATTTTGGCCAGTAATGACAGTGGTTCTATTTGGAACAACGCTACCAGTGCTGGAGCGACTGTCGTTCAGCGACGTGAGGTCCGTGTCTCAAAATAGTGATATAGGCATAGTGGATATATGAACAAGAAAGAATAACTTACATAGGCTACATATCACTCTGTGACTATTGCTAGTCGCCCCAGGGACAAAGCGCCATTAAAATACAAAGTTCTTAGACACCGTTTCTGAACTTTTTTGATCATAGGCTAGGCCTACTTAAACTTTATAAAGCAGACTAATGTAGCCATAGGCCTATAATACTTGTAAAGTCAAGTTCAGCTTCAACTAGGCCTAATGATTCTTAAGAATAAATACAGTATTTAGATCATGAAACAAACTACAAGCTTAAGTTAAAATTCCAAGTGTGCTAACGTATTGACCACATTCACAATAAGTATGTTCATTGAACTAAAAAATTTGAAGTCATTTTAACTTCCAGATCTGAGAAAACTCGGCGAAACTTCGTTATCCGTCTCCACTGTTATTATCGATGTGGTAATTTCGATATTGTGATAATATTGCTATTATATCGATGATACAATTACACGAGATACGATTACGATTTTATCACCTGATTTAGTTTCTCGTTCTAATATAATGAAATAAACCTTTTGACAATAAAACAAATACCGTATATATTCAAACAAATACCGTAACTGAAAATAACAACAACAGAAAAAGTAAAAATTGTAGCTAAAATGTAACCTGTAACAAAGAACAACACAAAATAAACTAACCAAGTTTGTTGTGTAGCTGTATCTAAATTCAAACTGTGAGAAGAAGCAGACTTCATTAGATCTAAAATGGCGTCACACAAATGCTGCCAAATACAAATCAGAAAGGTTTTTTTTTTGCTATTGTACTGAGGGAATATGCATTTTAAATGTTTCCAAACACCATTGATTTTGTTGTTATAAACATCGCTGTCAATTAAAGTGACGGAGGTTTACGGTTACACTGTTAGGTTAAATTATTATTATGATACATATCTTTTCTCAGTATCGTTGTTGATTCGATTGTTTTCATCGCTCAATTTCAATCGCAATATCGAAATTTCGCATCGATAATAACGGTGGAGACGGATAACGAAGTTTCGCCGAAAACTCTACCGTTAGGCCTACCATTGATTTACATGGATAAACTGGATTTCCTGTTCTATTAAATGACATTGTTGAGCAGTTAGTTAGGCCTATGCTAAAATTCGGTTTTTTATGACAAGACCATAGATGCAGTGAGCCAAATGAGCCAACAATCCATATTAGGCCTATAATAACTCTGTCGCAGCAGATCTGCCCACTTACTGTAGACTCCCCCTTAACCGGCCACCTTGGGACTATGCCACGGCCGGATAATGAATTGGCCGGTTAAACCGATGTTCATTTAAGAATGCTAACCTCCAATTTTATATGGCCTAAATATAATTATCACTTGAAAAACTACTTTAAATACATTACTGTACCTATACGATTTATAGCTAACATCCGACACCCATGAAATCCACAACAAACCTAAACTAATAATGATTCGTTTCTTTATTGTGGTCTACTGAATAGTAGGTCTAAACACATTGACTTCCTGTGGCATTCACTTCCGTCCAGGACGTTCCATTTTAATTGGTTTGAGAACATCAATATGAAATAATGTTGAATTGATTCATACAGTAGATAAGAAAACTACGTTTCCGGTGAGACACGGCCGGTTAAAGCGATGTTGAGATAGAACTGGCCGGTTAAAAAGATGTAATCTTTGTATCAGGGTAGGCCGGTTAATTCAGAGACCGGTTAAAAGGTGGCCAGTTAAGAGGGAGTCTACTGTAGTGAATGTCCGAAAATAAATTGATCTCTTAAATGCGTTGTGGCTGAAAATGTAGGTTTTTTGCCACCAGGTTGACTTATGTAATAGGCCTAGTACAAAGGCTTTTCACAAAGTAAGTTTTATTTATGATGAGGCCATGTTTGTGATGGTTCATGTAAGTGCCAGCACTGTTTAGATAAACTCCTTAAACCAATTTAAGTTGAGAAGGTTGCAGGGCTGTGCTACTAACAGCATTGTGTGCTATAGGCTAGTCACGGTTCTAATCAAAGTGACCGCTCACAGTTACAAGAGCTGCTGGCTCCACCCCTGCTACTGACATTCAGGCTGTGGATTTTTAGTGTCTATCTAAGTTCTTGTTCCGATATAAAAGTGACTGAAATTAAAAACATGTAACATGATTAGGCTAAACACAGACTATTCACTTCTTTCTCAAACATTATAATTCATTTTGATAACAAAATTGTAGGCCGGGCACCAGCCAATCCTTTTTTCAATGTGGTATTGTACCTTTCTTAAGCATGCTGGGCTGAAGGCGGGTTCACACCGGACATCCATCCATCCGCTGGACGGACGTCCAACCGCGTGCGACTTCACACCAAAACGTCTATCTGATATACGGATGGATGGTTATTTTCGCCTCAGCTACATTGTACAATAAGGCTTTTATCTATTACTATTTTACACACGTTTATTCTATGCCTATATGTTTAGATTTTTTGCTTTAGTTACTTATTGGTCAAAATCCTTACATAAGAGAGATGATAGCACAATTTATTGCATTTATTTAATAATGTGACTTTTCAATGAAAGAAAAACATTTGTGCTTCAAAAAAGTTTTCATTTGTTTAAGTTTTACAAGATGAAGTTTATACATTGTCATCGTTTTGGTAATTTAGTTTGAAAAAATTAATTATTCCATAAAATTTTTTAATGACATGGGAAATAATAAAAAAAAAAAAAATAGTTAGGTAGCCTATTTGTCAGGCCATGGAACTTAAGTATAATCTCAAAATTTATTATTAGATTTTAAATCAACACTTGATTACAGACAGACCTAATAATAATAATAGCTAGGGCACACATTAACAAGTTGTAGAATTGTTTACACATTTATTACTAAAAATTTTAAATAAAAACTTGACTATATTAATAATCTTACACATTAACAAGGTATTGAACTTACTATCTTTTCCCAAAGACTCGCGACAGCGGCGTCGTATGTTGCCGAGTGGAGTGACGCGCATGCGCAGATGAAAACGTCCACGCGGATGCCAGGCAAAAATCGCTTGGTGAGCGATTCTGAAACATCCATCCAGTGGATGGATGTCGCATCCAGCGGATGGATGGACGTCAGTGTGTGTTGCCCCATTGCTTAAGCCGGCGCGCAAACTTTTTAGAACGTCCCGTCCACCCATCCACTGGATGGATGGACGTTTGGTGTGAACCCACCTTGACACCCTTGAACTCCAGTAATGCCCATTTATATATTCTCCTTAAACTGGAGAGCACATGACTACTAAATATTTTCAGGTTAAGTTTTTCACCCAAAGAAAGTAAGTTACAAATGTCAGCAAAAGCCTTAATTCAGCAGTACCAATATTCATATATACCTCCTAAGATAAAATGATTTTTTTACAGCGTTTGTTTTTCACACGATGCTAGAGAATTTGTTATACTCGTTAAA
The DNA here is from genome assembly GCA_030545055.2 of Neoaliturus tenellus. Taxonomy (NCBI): domain Eukaryota; kingdom Metazoa; phylum Arthropoda; class Insecta; order Hemiptera; family Cicadellidae; genus Neoaliturus; species Neoaliturus tenellus. Next base: position 250,018,207 of record CM061533.1, on the reverse strand, counting down.
ACACAATATTATAAAGTTTGCATTTATGAACTGTCTGAACAAATAGTTTTGAAGAGAAATGAAATCATTGTAACTGATCTACTGCAATTTGGAAACACATCCTCACCGTCAAATGAAGACATTTGTGGTAAGCCCTTTTCTAAAAACTTAGTTATTTAGTTATTAAGTGTAGTTTACTCCACATGAAATTAAAAGGAATACTCAAATCCCTTTCCAATTGGTTTGAAAGCTTAAGAGTCATCTTCACCCCTGGGCCATTTTAAACCCATTGTTGCGTAGTCGGCAATGTTAACCATATGGCTTTTAATGCAAAACATGGTATCGCATTCCCCTGTTTCGGACGCCGTTTTTCAACCGATTTGCTTTAAACTTGGTAAGTGTTTAGTTGAATAGTTACACTATGTTGCTCATATCTCGGAATTTTGAAAATTTAACAAATATTACTCTTTGAGACGTCGCAAAGTAACTCGATTTTCCTTAGGAATATTTCAAAATTTAGTAAAATTTTCAAAATTCCGAGGTATGAGCGACATAGTATAACTATTCAACTAAACACTTACAAAGTTTAAGGAAAATCGGTTGAAAAACGGCGTCCGAAACAGGGGAATGCGATACCGTGTTTTGCATTAAAAGCCGTATGGTTAACATTGCCGACTGCGCAACAATGTGTGGGCTAATGGCCCAGGGGTGAAGATGACTCTTAAGTGTGGGTAAAGCTCTATTTCTCTGTTAACTCTAACAAAACATACGTGCCTATTGTATTGAATAATCAGAAAACATTATTACTCTTATAGCCAAAGAAGAATTGTGTTAATTTTTTTTCCTCTTTTGTATAAAATTTTTACTGCACAAATTTTTAAATTTTAAACCCACATAACCTTTTTAACAAATGTACATGTTGATTAAGAAGTGGTTTGTTTGTAAACTCAATTAAATGGTTTTTACACCCTCCTGAGAGGTTATTAAGCCCTTTTGTTTATATAATGATTTGCAATAATCTTAGTGCAGTAATCTGTTTTTTTTAAAGATGCTTTTTGGATTGATTTGGCCATTTGGTGGCAAGGCCGTAGCCAGCGGGGGGGGTCAGGGGGTCGAAACCCCCCCCGAAATTTTGGCACAAATAATTAAAAACAGACCAATAAAAAATATGTAGAATTTTCCATAAAAACACTGTTTGAAAATTAAATAATGGCAAGGAACCAACTTAAAAACAAAGTAATAAAATACTCATTTGTTTAATTACAATGTTCAAGTATTAACGGAAGTCGTAGTTAATCAGCTGTGTGCGCGTCAAAATGTGGATGATCGCGGTTTACTGAGGAGTGTAACAACAAATGAGCGGGAATTTGACATAACCTTAGCATGTCAATTCCCTCATCAGAACGTGTGCCGATCGTGTGTGTACTGTGCACTGTGCAGTTTAGTTTTACATAGTGAACTTTGAATTAGTCTTCATGAAGCTTTGTGTCGTCTGTTTAATTGAGATAGACGATATGAATGCTTAGTTAGGTAGGTAAAACAAAACAAAAACAGTGAAAATATATTTTAATTATGCCTGCACCTGCATCAACAGCCTCGATTTAACCTTTATATGACAAGCCAAAACGAAGACCAGCCAATATTCCATCTTGTAATTTTTTTATGGTCAAAGCCGTCTGAGCGGCTCACTGAAGTAGGCCTACGATGTAAATTCACAGGAGACACGGAATGACATAAAAATACCTTAGTTTATTTTTTTATGAACCATCTAACTTATAAGTTACTCTGATCTGATACGAGTAAGGTATATTTTTGTAACTGTGTATGTATGCACACAGATCTTAAAAACGGCTATTAACGATTTTCCAAAAATCTGAAAATAACTTAGGTATTTAGTTCTGAGATAAAAAATATATTATTTCAGGTCTCAGTCTCAGGAAAAATCTTATTTCGTCTTAATCTTTAATTTAAATTGTAACACTTTTAACAGTCTTTAAACAAAGAAATAATGAAAACAGCTGACTCAACTGTCTAAGTACAGACCGTGAGTTCGCGTATAAACATGATGAGGTTTTGAATCGTAGCCAGTTACTTTTATGTTTATTAGTGTAGTGGTGTAGAATATTATAATTATTAATTACACAGACATAACAAAGTAAAGATTATTTTATTAATCACAAAAACAGAACTCTAAACATTTACCCACTGCCATAGCAACAACAAATGTAAACATAACAAATGACAGAACACTGTAAACATGACTGGCCAGGTGATATCATAAAACTTAACACCCCGCCTCGATTTTTAGTTTAAAAAAATAAAAATCGTAATTAAAATTTACTTGATAAAAACCACTATCACATATTAAGTTACACAATCTTCAGTTGCTGCCGTAACACTTCAAAATTATCTTTTGGCAAGCTCTTCGTAAAAATGTCTGCCAGATTGTTTTTGGATTCAATATATTCAATGATTACTTTACCACTTATAACCAGTTCTTTTATGAAGTGGTATCTTGTGTCGATGTGTTTAGTTCTTTTGCTATTTTCATAAGATTGCGTCATGTCTATGGTTCCTCGGTTGTCAACATACAAAATACTTTTGACTTCTTCACTAAGGTCTTTACATAGTCCTTGGATGTTAACTAAATCACAAACACTGGCTGCTGCTGCGACATATTCCGCTTCTGCAGTTGATAGCGAAATACATGCTTGTTTTCTGGAGAACCATGATATTGTTTTACCACAGTACAAGCTCACTGATCCGCTTATACTTTTTCTGTCCACTTGACAAGAAGCCCAATCTGCATCAGAATATGTTTGTATCAGATTATTTCCACTTTTTGTGTAACTAAGTCCCAAATCCTGAGTTGCTTTTAAATATTTCAATACTCTCTTGGCTTCTTTCCATGCAGCTTGTTTTGGTTTGTCTAGAAATTGACTTAAATAGCTTGTAGCATAAGCTATATCTGGTCTTGAGGTAGTACTCACAAACATTAAACTTCCTATTAGTTCTCTATAAGGTACATTAATATCTTCCTCATTTACATTTACTTGAAATCCCTTTGTCATTGGAGTAGATGTTCCATTACATTCTTTCATGTTAAACTTCTCTAACATCTTATTTATTTGTCTCTTCTGTGTTATCTTCATATCACTTCCTTCTTTTGATATTTCCATTCCAAGAAATTTATTCACTTCTCCTAAGTACTTGGCATTAAATTCATCTTTCAAACGAGTCATTAGTTTCGTTACTTCCTCTTCTTTTCCTGTTACAAGAATATCATCAACAAAGACAACTAACCATACATCATTTCCAGTATAGAAACAAAAATCATTTGTAGATCTTTTTAGTCCATTACTTTCAGCAAATTTGTTGAATCTTGTATTCCAGCACCTTGGACTTGCTTTTAATCCATATAATCCTCTATTCATTTTTAAGACTTTGTTCTCTCCACCATTTGCTGTCTTAACTCCTTTGGGTATTTTTAAATAGACTTCATAATCCAACTCACTATTTAAAAATGCTGTTGGTACATCAAGTTGCTTTACATTCCAGTTCTTTTCCACTGAATGTGCAAGTAAAAGTCGTATTGTTGTCAGTCTTGCCACAGGAGAATAATTGTTTCTAAAGTTATTGTCCTCTTGAAAACCTCTGGCAACCAAACGAGCCTTTTTTGTTCCGTCTTCTTTAGTTTTGAATATCCATTTTGCATCAATTGCCTTCTTCCCTTTTGGTAAAGTTGCTATACTCCATGTATTCATTTTCTCATGTGCATTTAATTCATTTTCAATTGCGTTTTTCCATCCTTCATCTCTGCTAATTGCTTCTTCATAAGTTAGTGGGTCGTTTTCAGCCACCAAACAAAATACTGAATAAAGTTCATAATCATCGAGGTGTTGAGGTTTTTTCAATGTTCTATGACCTCTTCCAGATTGTACTCTCTGGTCACTTTCTTGTTCATGGCTTTCACTTCTCTCTTGTTCATCACTTTCATTTCTCCCTTCTTCATCCATTTCAACTCTTTCTTCTTTATAAAGTACTACATCTGGTTTTTCATTTTCATTTTTGCTCTCAAATTTTACAAATTTGAATTGAGTTTCGTCAAACTCGACATCTCTTGAGATAATTATTTCATCCGTTTTGGGATTCCAGAGTCTGTAGCCGTTTCTTCCATAGCCAACCATTCTTGCTTCAATCGCTCTCTCCTGTAGTTTTGAATCTCTTGGCGATTTAACTGCCCACGCTTTGGATCCAAATACTCTAAGTTTACTGATATCCAGTTTCCCATACCATATCTTGGCTGGAGCTTGATTATTAATTGCTGCGGAGGGGCATCTATTTAGCTGATATGCAGCACACATTATAGCTTCACACCATAAATGCCTTGGAAGTTCTGATTCAGAAATCATTGTTCTTGCTTTATTATATAGCGTTCGATTTAATCTTTCAGATACACCATTTTGCTGAGGTGAATAGGGTCTTGTGTATTCAATTCTTATTCCTTTGTCTTGACAAAATTGTTTAAAGTCATTTGATGAATATTCACCACCATTATCACAACGAATTCTTGCAACTTTCAGTCCAGTCTGTGTATTCAACTCCCTTATATAGTTTTTCATATTTACTGCGGCTTCTGACTTTTGTTTTAGTAAGTAAACCTTAACAAAATGCGAAAAATCATCTGTTATCGTCTGGAAATATTTAAAACCTTCATTTGATGTCGACGTAACTGGTCCTGCAACATCTGAATGAATTAACTCACCAATTCTGTGACTTCTAGGTCCCTTATGTGACTTGAATGGTTTTCTAGTTAATTTGCTTTTCATGCATGGTTCACAAATTTCATGTGAAACTGGTAGTTTCATTATACTCAGGCCTTTCCTATTCAGGTGCCCTAATCTCTGATGCCATAAATTAGTTTGATTGTTGCTAACCTTCTCAGATTGTAAACATTCATCAGAATTTAAGTGTCCTTTAAACCAATACAAACCATTCTTCAAATCACAATGAAAAATTGCACAACTGTTACTGTCACATATCTTTACACCACTACTTTCAAAAATTACTTTGAAATTTTTTAGAGTTAACTTCTTAACGGATAGGATATTCTGGAAAATTCCAGGAACAATAAGAGCTTCTACATTTACTGTTTTCCCATCACAATTTACAGTCAATATCCCTTTCTTATTTGATTTTAATACCTCACCATTAGCTATTTTTATATAAACTTGGCTTTCTAACTTTTCTACATGATGCATTGAATTTTCAAATTCCTCTTTCACTAAATTCTCTGTTGCGCCAGAATCTATTATAAAATTAACTATGTTAGAACAACTTTCTTCACTACTATTGCACATAACTTGCTCGTTGTGTAGAGCAACAAAGTTAAAATCATCGCAGTTTTGTGTGACATGGGACTGTTGAGTATTGCGACTATGGTTAACATTTGAACCTCTACCACTTACCGAATTTCCCCTATAATTGCTTCGACCATTGCCACAAAAGTTTGGTTTTCTTGTACGACACTCTGATGCTACATGTCCTTTTTTATGACATTTAAAACATTCAATTAGTTTATTGGTACTACTAAAAGCAGTTTCTGGTACTTGACTACTACTAGATTTATTTTCTTGTTTAATTTCTGCATCTAACAAACATGACTTTACAAAATCTAAAGTGATATCCTTGTCAATGCTCATGGTTTCAATTGCAGTTACAACGTTAGAGTAACACTCTGGCATCGTCAATAAAAGATGACACACCTTGTCACTTTCATCCATTTTTGATCCGCTAGACTCTAACTGATTTACTAAATTATCAAATTTAAGAAAATGGTCTTGAACTTTATCTTTGTCCCTACACTTTAAATTCAGTAACTGTTTTCTGAGATAAAGTTTGTTGAATGTACTTTTCCCTTCAAAAATATTTTCTAAACATTTGATCATTTCTTTAGCAGTTTTAGCATTTTTTACATACTCTAGATATTTATCAGACAGACACTGAACAATTATTGCCCTAGCTTTTGTATCTTTAGTTTTATTATCTTCATTAACATCTGTGTCTAAAAGATCTGATATTGATTTGTCTTCTAAAACCAACTTAAGTCTGAATTTCCAATTAGTGAAGTTAGTACCATCTTTTAGTTGTGGTTTTTTTTTTTTTTTTTTTTTTTTTTTGAGGGAGAGGCGGAAAAATGCATTACGCACACAGGTGGCCAGTCTGTAGTGTGGGGCTCCCCTAAAAAACGGGTTTACCCACTAAAAAACCTCCTCTACTCTTTAGGAATCTAACCTGGAATTGTTTATCACATTACGTCAGGCTAGGCCTAAATTTGGCTTACGCCCGTCGGGCTCGCTCCTTATCCAGCCGCTCTATCAAGGGATCTGGGCCACTTCGCGGTCCAGATCGGTTTTCTTTTCCAGGAGGATGCCCCGGACGAACTGTGACAAACAATCCCAGTTGCCCTCATCCTCCAAAATCTTTTGGCAGACCGAGTCCACCGAAAATGCACCAAATATTTGTGTGGCCTCCAGGCGGGGCCCTTCCCAACGGGGACATCGGAAGAATGTGTGTTCCGCATCGTCGGGAACACCCGGGCAATAAATGCAGTCCGGTGAACCGGTCTTTCCCATCCGGTTCAGGTACGACCGAAAATAGCCGTGACCTGTCAAAAATTGGGTCAGGTAGTAGTCCACCTCCCCATGCCGCCGTTCCACCCATGGTTGGACCTGCTTGATAAGTCGCGCAGTCCATCGTCCTCGGGTGTCGTGCTCCCAGCTGTGTTGCCACTGCTGGAAGGTTCGGGAGCGCTCTTCTGTTCTTGCCGTGTCCTTGCCGATCTCGCCTTGTCTCTGATAAATCGCTTTCCTCTCCCCTGCCAAGAGCTTGACAGGGATGACTCCGGCGACCACCAGGACGGCAGGCTCGGACACTGTCCGGTAGGCGGAACACACCCTGAGCGCGGCTTGACGCTGAACCCGGGCGAGTCGCAGCCTGTAGCACTCCTTATCTAGAGCGCCTGCCCACACCTCTGCCCCGTAAAGGAGCACGGACTGGACCGCGGACATCAACAGACGTCTTCTGCTGGATCGGGGACCCCCGACATTGGCCATCAGCCTACTAAGGTGAGTTCTTTTAGTTGTGGTAGCAGATGTACATTTTCATTTACTGACATTACTTTTTATTTATTGTTATTTAATGCAGCAGAATATAACTGGGGCACATTACCTTTTATGTTTATTAGTGTAGTGGTGTAGAATATTATAATTATTAATTACACAGACATAACAAAGTAAAGATTATTTTATTAATCACAAAAACAGAACTCTAAACATTTACCCACTGCCATAGCAACAACAAATGTAAACATAACAAATGACAGAACACTGTAAACATGACTGGCCAGGTGATATCATAAAACTTAACAGTTACTGGTAAATTATAGTATCTACTGAATGCTACTATAATAAATACAATTTACGTTTTTTTAATCGCACTTTATATTGGTGATTATGAATAAATGAAATTTAGGTGAAAGGATAATTAACAACTTTGCACTTTGTGGGATTGTAATTGATTTTAAAACAAAAGAATTAAAAATTAATTAAATCAGATGCTAACCATAGAAATATAATCCACGTGTTACGGATTCAACATGTGGTATCCTATAAATATATATAAATATAAATATATATAAATATAAATAAATAAATAAATATATATATATATATATATATATATATATATATATATATATATATATATATATTAAAGTGTAGCACACATAGGCCTTCTTAAAAACAGTCTAAAAGGCAAGGAGCGGGGCGAACGAGCTCGTAAACAAGCATGTTTGCACTTGGCATTTTAGGGCACTGTCTGTTACAGATATTACTATGAAGAATTATTTAAGTTTCCCGAGCAAATGCTCGGTCCCCATGTATTTATTATAGACTGGGGAAGAGTGGAAATATGCTGATATCGAGTAATATAGTTAGGCTACTGTGGTATTTATTGTGTTGTAAAATAATCAGTTTTAGGTATGTTATTGTTATATATTGTTAGCATTGACATTTAGCGACTTTTAATCGTATGTTTTTTTTTTTTAAGTTAGCAAGCTTCCCTAAAATAATAATTTATTTCATATGATGTTTAATGCTGTATTTTCTTCAATGCTAATAATATTATTGTCATTATATAAGTAGGCTCCTATTTAAATATTTAAAACGTCAAAAATCATGCTTTAACATTATATTATAGCCTATTAACAATTATGTTAAAATGAAAGTTTGATAGTTACGCGAAACTCAAACCCCCCCAAAATTTTTTTCTGGCTACGGCTTTGTTTGGTGGCATCTTAAGTATAAGTCTAACTATGGATAGGGTTTCTCATTTCACAAATATTAAAAATTATCCGCTCTTGTGTCTCAATATCTAAGGCATTAGTTTGTTCCCTTACAATCAGTCCTTCGAGGTCAGAATATGGAAATTTAAAAGTGTTACTTGTTGCTTGATAACCAAATTTAGCGTTTACAAAAACATTAAACAGTTTTTACCTCTTGTAGGAGAGTAATTTAAACAATAGAAATCAAACTGTCTAAGAACATTCAAAAATTAGTTTATAGTGGTTTTAATCATGGTTATGCCTATATCAAAGTTTGCATTATGATATCCTCCTATAAAAATTGTTTACTTTGACCGCCAAGGCGGGAGTTGAGAAATTAAAAAAAAAATCCTCCAGAGAAGCTAGAAACTCACTGGGGTTTCTAGAAGTTGAGTGATGCCACAATAACTTTAAATTCGTCATTAATTATGGCGGATAGCTCAAGATGAAACTCTTTACAGAAAACATTTACATCTAGTTTTTGGGTTTTCATTTCATTTCAAGCAAATATTAGAGAGCCCCCCTCTAATGTGATCATCACAACAATAGCTGGTTGCACAGTAATAACCCTTTAGGCAAGCAAGTTCTGTTTCCTCGGGGTTCAACCAAGATTCAGATAAACATATGAATAATACATTATTAAAGCCAACTAAGAAACTCTCCAATGACACCATGTTAAATTTCTTGGAATTTTTCTCGACAACGAACTCACATAGAATTCAATCTACTTTGATCAAACCTTTTAACTAGAAATCTTAATTCCTTGATTTTGTTATACAATTCAGGCGTTTTATGTTTCTTGAATCTTTTTCTTGCAGTTTCTTTCCTACTAATTACTTTTTTTCAGATTATCTGAGTACCAGCAAGAGCATTTTGAAGTGTAACTACTAAATTTAGGAACATGCAAATCTAATATGCTATACAACTTGTCATAAAATAAATTAACAGAATCATCTAGATTACTTAAATATAAATCATTCCAATTAACATTCCTTAAATCACAATAAACAGAATAAAACTCAGCTTTACTAAAATTATATATTGCCTCCTTATAAATTAAAAAAAATATTTTACCATCTCTCTTAGTTTGATAAATATTTGTTAATGCCAAGTTCTGTTGACTTTTATAGTGTTTTGTTTTATATCCAACAATTTTTTCCAGGTTCATCTGCTTCCTTCAAAGAGTTTCATACTTTGGTCTTTGCTCAGAAAAATCAAGTAGTTCTGTATAGTTCTGGAAACCTTTGTAGCTTCACTTTTACCCCTACAAGCGAGTGTGTCCAGAACTATGTAATAAATTTGGAATCTGACGTCACTACTTTTGACTTCAATTCAGATTACTTTTACTACCTTGAAAATACCGGAATTCTTTGTATCCTTTTTGCTTATTATTCAGTAAGGGGTTGTCCATTCGTTACGTCATCGCTTTTTGGCTATTTTCGGACCCCCCCCCCCCCCCCTTAAATCATCATAATTTGTCTAAACCCCTCCCTCACAGAAGTATGACAGCATTTTTAACAAACCTCCATTTTAAGTAAAAAAATGCTTGTTTTCAACCAAGCTATTTAAGTTCTATTCTTTATTGATTTATTATTAAGACTATCAATTAGCCTAACTTTTGAACCCCATTTTGACAGCATTTTTAACAATTTATTCATTTTTGTGATGCCTCCTGAACTGTTCTTTTTAGAAATTTTACTAGGTTACATACCTTTCCGTCCAAACAGTTCCTGTTTAGTCTCTTGACTATACATGCATTTTTTAGGAGTCGTGGTCTATCGCCGGCCGGCATGTACATGTGTTTGTTTGTGAATTGTGAAATGTCATATGTTGAACTGTACGTATGTGTTTTATTTAAAAAATTTTTAATCTTTGACGATTCACTACCTATTGATGAATTTTAACGTTTTTGTATAGACCTGAAGATGGGATTTTAATCCCGAAATGCATGTATAGTCAAGAGACTAAACAGGAACTGTTTGGACGGAAAGGTATGTAACCTAGTAAAATTTTTAACAAACCTCCGTTTTAAGTAAAAATAATGCTCGTTTTCAACCAAGCTATTTAAGTTCTATTCTTTATTGATTTATTAAGACTATCAATTTTAGCCTAACTTTTGAACCCCATTTTGGCGGTAGTTTGTTGAATGAACTATTCAAACCGGATATTTTCATTTTCAAACCAATGTAGTACCACATTATTTATAGGATCAAAGTTGTTGAAAAATATAGGTACGACGTATTTCAATACCCCCCTTGTCGGATATGTGTCATCACTGCTCTCTCCTCCTCCTTCCCTTGCAGTTGCAAACAAACTGAAATAAACTATAAAACAACGCCTAAAAATAATCTAATATATTTTATTGGATAATTATTTTATTGTATATGAATTTATCATTGTTTTACCGTCAAAATTTGATATAAAACATCATTTTTAAAATAACGTCATATCAAAGCCGACCCCTCGCCCCTTGCACATCACCCTACCGTCATTTTCAATCTGGACCCCCCCCCCCTCCGGTTTACAGATGATGTAATTTCTTGACGGCCCCTAACCACTTTATTGAATTGTCATATTATATAGATTAATTCTGTGTTATTGAACTTCTCTGTTTCAATGGACCTAAAAATTGTGCACGGTATCATTTTAACTTTTTTTAAATTTTTTTATTACATAAAAATAGCAGAAGAATATTTATTACAACTTTCTATGGAGCCTATGGAGGTTAGTACTTGAGCAGATTTAGGTCTTGAAATCTGGGGATTTGAGCTCTTCAAAGGGTATATGATATTTAAATACTAAATTGAAACACAAAAACTCAATTTAAATGGTTTGTTTTTAACTAAAAATGAAGCCAATTTTTGTTATCTTATAATTACCCTTTTGTATGTATCGATTACAAATACATTATTATCGTCGCAAAAACTTATCATTACAAAACTCTACTGGTTAGGGGGGGTGGTGCATTTCACCCGTCCATAGGTAATTCACCCATTGGTTGATATAGTTCATGTCCACAGCAAACTGTAAGCTGTTTGAATTTTCTGGTTGTTGCTTAAGGCGACAATGATTTTGCGATCAGTCACACAACAAATTTCTCACCTGTGCCGGCTGCCACTAAAAACCGAATGGCCTTTTCCAGGACCCTTTGTCAAATCCAGGCTCTTTATTGAAAATTTTTTGAAAAAAAAACCTTGACAAGTGATGTAATCTAATAAACACTTATAAAAAGCCTACAAGAACTACCTATAGGCCTATGGGAGTAATTTTTTAACAGTGTGGGGAAGAGAATAAAAAAACCATCACCTGTAATATAATCGTAGGGAGGAGATTATTCAAGGCTCATAATAAAGTTTTATTTGAGATAAAATTATTTACTTTCCGATCACATTACCAGATATTTACAAGGTAGAAGATGGAAACCTGTCAGGGGTGGTTGATGTCTACAAAGTTCTACCTAAAAATCTTCAATTTTCTCAAATTTGTGTCAATGTTAATGGTAACCATTTAGCAGTTTTGGGAAGAGGCAATGAAATATACATCTTAGATATTGCTAAAGTAAAAGTACCTCCGTCTCTCTCCTCCAATCAACCAGCCAGGTCAGTGCCAATTCATGAAATAAATTAGCTTGAGTTCTATCATAAATTACATGGAACGTACTTAATCATCAGTACTAACCATCTTTTATTTTAGTTTTGACGTAAACCCTCTCTTAAACTAACCTTAACAAGGCTGAACCTTTTTCACATAACCTTTAAGTCAGCTGAACAATAATCTAAACACCAAAATGTTAGCTAAGTACAATTGGACCTGACAGTTCAAAAGCCAATAGACAAGGGAACACTCTCTGACATTTCAAAATTTTGAATTATCCATAATTTACATTGTGTCTAATGTGTTAGAGACTGAAAGATACATTCAAACTCTAATGCCAATAAAATTATGCAGAAATAGTACTAATTGCTGAAAATCAATTCATCAATTGCAATGCCTCGGCAAATGCCTTTATGCCATAATGTAAGTTTTGAATATTGTTTAACCATTATTTAAATGTTATTATTGGCCTCCACCCACCTTCAGGTTTATGGCAATCTTTTTAAGAGATGTGTCAAATTCTTGAGCTTGTCAAATTTCAAAATAACACAAACGCACATAGACATTGGTGTGTGATATGTGTGTTTGTGTTACTAAAAAATTTGACTATGATTGAGAATTCGTCGCAAAAACATCGCCATAAATCTGAAAGTGGTTAGGGTCCAATAATAACATTTTCACTATAATGTTGTTAAAGGTTCATCGGTTTAACTGGCCAATTTGTGATCTGGTTACTGTCTAGTCCCGAGGTGGCCGGTTGAAAAAAATCTACTGTAGTCTTTACTCAGTATCTTTAGCTTTTATATTGCTTGAGATTACACGGATAATTTTGTAAATGCCTGTAAAACAGTACTGTCTTTTATTTGCAAATCATGTTAGGGAAATATTCCTTGTGTTCCACCTGTTTTGTTTTTGTGTTTTGTTTGAATCTTGTAATTATCTATGTAAACGTAAAATTAAAGCATTTGAATTAAAAGAATGTATCCCTTATATTTTTATCTAGAATTATCTAAAAATTTGTTTTTGGTTAAAATTGAACCTTAAAACTTTTTGTGTCCGAAGCATGTTCAACCTTAGGCTACGGCCACACATGGCGACTTAGTCGCCGCGACACAAACGCCGCGACAAAGAAACAAATGTGATACATTGCAAGTCGCGGGTCGCCTTGTGTGGCCGCCTTCATTTGATTCAATGTATCACACTTTTTCGGCGTTTGTGTCGCGGCGACTAAGTCGCCATGTGTGGCCGTAGCCTTACTCTTTCCTTCCGAGATTCAATTCCATTTTTTACCTTCAGTGCTTCGCAGGCTCCTTCAGTGTGTCATTACTTAACAATGACAAATAAATTACCACTTATTAAATTAAAACATTTTTCAGTGCAAGAGAGAGTAGTAGCAGCGTGTCTTCTTTCAAGACTTCTATGAGCAAAATATCATCAAGGTAAACTAACAGACATTACAATAAAGTACCAAAGTAGCAGTTATATCAGTATTTATTTCGTATTCACTTTTTAAAAGTGTATTTAAATAAATTCATATCTTAATAAATAAAAATAATTTAATGTGTAAATCTAAAAATTCTCTGCTAAATAAAATAAAACAATTTGAATAATGTAATAAGTAACGGGAATCCTCTTTTAAAAAACAATTCAATCACACATTCTATGTATTCTTCTTTTTTTAAGATTTCTATTCAATTTTCATTTGCATCCTAAAAATACTGTTGCTGATTTGGTAATAAATACTGGTAAAGCAGTATAATATAAATGAACAATAAACAGTAAATAACAATAAAATAATAGTATTGTAAAAAAAATAAAATAACAGTTTACAAGGTATTTTAGGTTTTTCCTCAAATAAGTAATATTTTGAAGCATAATATGAGCTTTTACTGGAAAGTAAAAGCATACACACTTTGCACGGAGCTAAAAAAAGTTAAAATTGGCTTATCAAGTGAAGATATGTGAAATACCACCAGTAACTTACCTAATACCACATATACTCCAACTCTCAGGGTCGACTCAATAAAAAGAGAGACAACGACAAGAAAAATTGCTTCCATAGCCAATGCCACATCTGCTACTTCCAACTGGATGTCTTACTTGGAGAAGATCTTGAGCTCAAACAGACATAAAAGTGGTGAGTCTAACGACTAATTTACCTTACTAGGCCTACATGAAGTTTATGCAATTTAACTAATACAAAAATAAAGAAACTCACGTTAAGGAATGGGTTTAATCTTGAATGGGGTTCTTTAAGTTTGTTCTTGGTCTTATTGAGTTTTTTTTTATAGGAACTGTGAGATAATGAGGCCAGATATATGTTTAAATTGTAACAAGACTATGTTATAAAATGTTCTTAAAAAATTATCATTGTTTTTATAAATGTTTTAAAGACATTTTTATAACTGTTTTTTAATGTTTTGCAAGAAATGCAGTGAATTTATTTTTATGTACATTATTCTGATCCAATTAATGGCTAATTTTGTGAATATTGGTTTGAATTAATTGTATTTTTTATAGACACTGAAGAGGAATGTGACAGGTTCATCTGTATCAACGATATTTCAAGCAACTTCCTCATTCAGAGCGTTCATTTTTACCAAGACAGTCTTGGCGTTTGGGCTTCACCTATGGCTGACGAGATATCTGAGGGATTCTACAGGTAGCCTATGTTGTTGCTTACCATTGTTACTATAATAGCTGTCTTCACATTTCATTTTTCTTTTTTTTGGCAGTATGATTTATATAGACCGGGTGCCCCAAAAGTCCCTCAGATTTTTTTTATATTCCTCCCTCGCTATTTTGCTGGTAGAGAGAAACCTATCAAAGACAGTTCCAAAAATTTTATACTCTAGTGAGTCACGATAAGAGAACTTTGGTAGTCTAAAAAAAGTGATTTATTCATTTGTTCACAAAATAGTAGTTTTCATCACTCGGAGGGTTAGTGGCGTTTTTCTGTGTGCAAAGCCTAGTTTGAAAATTGTGACTCAGCACAGAAAACCCACTTTCAGCCCAAATTATGAATAAAGTTTTTCATTATAATGCAAAAATTAACTATTACAAACTGACTGCTGATTTTTACTATCATTATAGCCATTTGAATTTAAAAAATTAAATTATAAAACTTATTGGCTTATGGTACTAATTGAGCACTGAGCGTGTATGCAAATCATAAAGACCATTCTGAATTGTGGTTTAAGAAACGCCTACTTTATTTACATGTGTCAAATATTATGTGTCAAATGATCACATTGATTTAAGATTAATTAATTAAAATTAAATTGTATCAGTCAACAAAGTGTCAGTATTCCGTTAGCTGAATTTTCCCAGAAACTTTTTGGTCATTTAATAGATTGTAGAATTATAGGAGAGAGTTAATAAAATCAAAGACGTTTGTCCAACTTGCTAGAGAAAAAATTAGCAGGTCGAAAACTTTACAACAAAATGGGAAATACCGTATATGAGAAGGATATATTTTCTAAAGGGTTCTCCTGAATAATTCTGCATAGTGCTTTTAAAAAAGTCTGCTTTGTTTCCACGAAATCAAGTTTATTGATTAGGAGGGAGAAATATTGACAGAGTGAAGATGATCTACTTTGTGGTGCTGTCTTAAAATTTGGTGACAAAAAAATAATGGTCTGACAGGAGCGAAAACATCCATTCAATTTCGGACAAACAAGACAATGAAATGGGTATGATGAAAGAATTGAAAGTTTACTGACCCTGAAAAGGGTGCTGTGCATCCGTCACAGTTTTTTTCTCAAAATTGCCGCTTTTCTATGTTATATTAATAGTTTGTCGTTGCTCAAAAGTACAATAATTTCTTTCAAAAACTTATTTTTTATAGACTGATACAGGTTTAACTGACAAAATGAAGCATTTACAAATGGGTGGCTTATAGTACAGGGTTGTAAAGAGTGCTTTGGAGGCGAATAACCTCCAATATTTAATCGTTATTGTTAAAATATTACGGTATATGAATTAAAATTAAATCTTCTGGAAACTACCGTAGTGAAGAACTGGTAATTCGCTATGGTTTATGCTATTTTATATAAAATTAACAAAATTAAAACTAATTATTTTTAAGATATTGTTTTTTTTTTTTTTTTTTTTTTTAATTAAAAATTGTTGCTATTTTGAAATTACAAATCGAAAAAAAATATTTAATTGTAAATGGACATTTGTGCTGAAAAAAAGATCCATGAAAAACATGAACTTAACACAACAATTTGTTACGGAACTAAAAATTATTAACTGTTAAAAACCAAATGGCGGATAACAGCTAAACAAAGCAGAAAGAAAAATTACTGAACATTTTTACTTATTTTGATGGGTAGAACATGAATGTGCATAGCCAGTCACGGAATTTTGTGACTCTGTATAATGCGCTATTAAATATAAGAATAAACAATTATTATTCACAACTTTGGTTGCTAATCATAGTCGTAGAGTGATTATGGCATAAAAACTTACGGTCCTGTACAAACATGTTTGTTAAAATAATAAAGTGTTTAATAAAACTTGCAATAGAATTGTAATATGAAAGCAGTTTCTTCAAAATATTTAAAACTATTTTTTATTCACTAGTCTATTTGTCGCTCAAAATCGAGCAATATATTTTGATACAGTACAAAAGTTACATTTAGTTCTAAATCCGACCAATCCAATATTGTGAATATCTATAATCACCAAAAACTACAGCTCTACATTAACAGATACAGCTGTATAATAACAGACGTTTAAAATGCTCAACCCAATCCCAATGTTCGTCCAATGGGAAAATTTCAAATTTAATTTGTGTATAACGCTCTTATTTTAACACTGATTTTCATAAATGTTTGGTGGAAACAACTACATACCAAGTCCTATCCAACAACACCAAAAAACTTGAAAATCGATTGAAAATTGTAGGAGTTCTGAACACAAAAAATTAAATAAGTATAGATTCTTTTAAACGTACCTATTTTACCGTAAATCAGATCAAATATAACTTGTCTTACAATAATACTTTATTTCAAAAAGTAAATAATTTGAATAAAAATTACAATTTTCTAGGATTGAAATGTTTTGCCCTTGTCCCCTACCACCAAATCGAAGATTTTGAAATGCTTCTGAATTATAATAATACAGTAGACTCTTGTTCATCGGACTCGGCGACATCGGAACTCCGCTTCAACGGAACTGAAAATCTGGATATTATTAATTTTGTTTTCTTACGAAATAAATAATTTGTACGTTTTAGCGCTTTCAATTTCTATTCGTTCTATCCGCACAACAGTGAAGTATCACATTTTGCATCAAAAGTCATCAGGCGTTATCCATAATCTGTACCCATCGATGTGATTTACGAGGCCATGGAGTATTCGCACAAAAATAGAAGGAGGAAGCGGGCAGGAAGTGAACATCCACGTCGACCGCTTCCCAAACTGTCATTCAGTCTGTCTCGCGTCGCGACTGCACCTGTGTTACGTGGAAGTCAATTGACTGCTGGAATATGAATATAGAATATGAGAATAAAGATTTTGGATCTTTATTTCCTGCGTTGTTTTTATTCCTATGGGTTCATTGTTACCATGTTCAAAGTTTGAGTGCCTTATTTTCATAAAATCTCTTGTGTTATCTTAAAAACAAGAGTGAATACAATCACAATAGGTCAACGTACGGGCGTACAGGCGGAAATGATGACTCACGACGGACTCCGCTTCATCGGAATTTTTTGACATCCGAACCGGCTGTCCGCCACATTAGTTCCGATGAACGAGAGTGTACTGTATCTTAACAATGGTTTTGGCTTCCAGGGTGTACGATGTCGGGAGCGGGAGGCTGGAGAGTGCAGACATCCTGGCCCCGGACACTCGGATCGTGAACCTCACCACTCCCAGTCTCAGCATGGATCTGTGGCTGCAAGGCAACAACCTGTGCCTCCCACTTGGCACCATCTCTAAACAAACTTTGGTTCAGAAGGTTTCTCCTTTTTTTTTATTGTTTCGTAAAAATTTCAATACGTTTGCTGTTGGAAAAAATGCTCAATAGGTTTTTATGGCTGCATACTCGCTTGTGCCCATGGCTCTCGCTAGGTTTAAAAAATTATAATTTTATAACTACAACAAAGGTTTAAATACCTGCCATACCGACCAGTGATCCAAATTTTTTTGAACTATGCTATAGCTGTTTCGAAGACCAAGGCTTGATCTTCAGGCAAACACAAAACTAAAACGTAAAACTTTTAGGTTTTACGTTTTGTGTTTGCCTGAAGATGAAGCCTTGGTCTTAAAAATAAATCTAGCATAGTTCTACAAATTTGGATCACTGGACGGTACGACAGGTATTTAAACCTTTATTGTTGTTATACTTGAGTGATCCGGAAGCCTTAACATGAAGTATAATTTTATGCAAAAAAATAAGCCATGCTTTAATGTAAAGTAAAAGCACAAAGATTATCCTGTCACTGCAACCATTGTTACTTCAATGTCCAATGGATTTCTCTAGTTCCTTAAGCTTTGAAACTGGGATCTTAATAATTGGCACAAAACGAAAAAAAGGAAAGCAAAAGAAACACCAAAAATTTACAAACACTTAATGAAAACGTCATAATTCTGTATTGGTGAGTTTTTGAATTCTGATTCACAAAATGCTGGATGTAAAAACTATAGTAGGCCTAGTCAATTTCAAAGTCAATCAATTCAAAATTGATTATCAACATTATAGTGATGATTATCATTACGATGGTTATCACATGGTCGCAGATGGTGGGTGGTGAGAGTGTGGTGGGAGAGAAGATCGGCCAGGCTACGTTGCCTCTGCCCCTACTGCAGGAGGGCCTCAGCAAACATCAGCTCGACATGGTCCGCCTGGCCTTCAATCTGCACACTCAGGGTAGGTTAAGTACCGGCGTAGCGAGTTGACTCTTATCATTCGGTAGTTTACAGTTTCCTAAATCAATACTATTGCTTGCTTGTGTAGCGTAAACACAAATTTGAATTTACGATGTGGTTTCAAAACTACGAGGGCTATTCAGAAAGTAAGGAACGTTTTGGAATGTAAAAAAACCAAGTACAAGTAAAAAATTTTTATTGTATATAGTTTGAAGAGCAACTAAAATACTACTATTCTACATAGTCTCCCATGAGATTAAGGCATTTGTTGTACCGGTGAACAAGCTTTGCGATTCCCTCTTCGTAGAAATTTGCCGCCTTTCAATCCGTATTCAAAATCCGTAACAACCTGTTCAAAATTTTAACCTGTTCCAAATCCGTAACAATTTCAAACAGCAAATTCTGTGAAACTTGAGGGAAAGATAATGAAAGCTCTGTTATGCTGAAGCGGCGGTTTCCACGGATCTTTTCGTCAACTTTAGTGACCAGTTTGTCGGTCACAATTCTCGAGTGTCCACTCTTCGGCTCATCATGGACATTGGTTCGGCCATTTCTAAACTGAATACACACTTACGCACAGAACTTTCATTCGTGACGTTCATCCCATATCTCTATCGGTTTTAAGATCTTGCTAACAAAACCCATATTGCCGATTGCACATCGCAACTGGCGGGATTTTGTATAGGAGCGGCCATTTTGAATTTAAATATTAAGAAAACGGGCGGCGCGAGGATGCTCCTAGTGTCACGGCTGGATAGCCACTGAGGCCCCGAGCGCTCTCATACCCAAATATAGGCGATACACACGCGCCTAGCGGCGTAAAACGGAAACGTTCCTTCCTTTCTGAATAGCCCTTGTACATATGTGTTTTCACGTTTTCTTTAGATATGTGGGATTCAACGATTTAATTTATAATGATTAACATTCCGATCTCGAGAATTTTGCGTTTTAAGACGTAACTATTAATTAGCGATGTAGATTAATCTTACAATAGTACAGTAGACTATGTAATCCAGCTCTTTGTCAATTTTCACACACTAGTAATGGCTATTTTTAGTTTTTCACGGTCTGGTTTGAAATATTCAATGGATTAAGGATTATTTATTGTGATTTCTTGCTATTGCAGCCAATTTTTTGGTGTTCAATTACAATGATTTATAGGTATTTAAGGAGGTTTATCTCGCCTTCATCATCATTGGCATTGTAGTATGATTGTGATAGAGAACCGATTCCACACGGTGAGTTGTTAGTACACCATGGAAATAAAATTATGTTTTTATTTTTTTTATTTATTTATTTATTACATGTCATTACATCAAATAAACATGATAGGACATACAGTCAGATGTTACAAGAATTTGACTTAAACTAAACTACAATGAATAATAAAAACAAAACATATGTCAAAGTTTAATCATTTTTTGTATCTCTTTCTAGATACTGTGTAATAGAATAAAAATTTTTGGTCTTCAGCCAGGCTCTCAGTGTGGTCCTAAATTTAAAAGGAACTTCAATATTTTTTATTTTCAATGGTAAATTATTATAAATTTTAGGGCCTGAATATTGAGGGGATAAATGGAATTTTTCCAATCTGTGTTTTACTGGTTTAATATTATTTTTATATCTAGTAGAGTAATCATGGTTGGGCCGGTCAATGAAAGAGATTAGATTTTCTTTCACCCAATATGAAATTTCTAATATGTAATGGTCATAAAAAGTCATTATTGAAAATTTCTGAAAAATATCCTTGCAGGAAGTTCTAGGAGCAACTCTAGCAATAATTCTTAATGCTTTCTTTTGCATTTTAAATACTTTCTTTGAATGGCAAGAGTTACCCCAGGCTAAAATTCCATATGTCATTATTGATGCAAAGTAAGCGTGATAGGTTATCAACTGTGTTTTCAAATCTGCAGCTTGCCTGATTATGCGAAGAGAAAAGATACAGCTATTTAAACGCTTTATTAAACTGTCAATATGTGGTTCCCAATTTAAATTTTGGTTTATTGTTATACCTAGAAATTTTACATTTTTCTGAGGAAATATTTGAGAATTAGTTGGGCCTATTGTTATTTGATCCATATCATGTTTGTTATTAGAGCTAAATTTTATTAACTGTGTTTTATCCCCATTCATGACCAGCCCATTTGCTTGGAACCAGTCACCCAGAGCTTGTAGCTCATTATTCAATGTGTTCCGCAGGGCGTCAATACTGGGCCCTGTACAAAGCAGCATAGTGTCGTCTGCATATTGAAAAAGTTCCATACTAGAGACTTGTGGCAAGTCATTGACATACAAGATAAACAGACAAGGGCCCAGGATTGACCCCTGCGGCACGCCACATTGTACATTTTTCCAAACAAAGTAAACGGTTTGATTATTTTTGGTTAGTTTTGTTCTCTGAAATCTATTTATAAGGTATGATGAGAACCATTTGTGTTCTTTTCCACTAATGCCAATTTTATCTAATTTTTCAATCAGTATACCACGATTGACGCAATCAAACGCCCTAGACAGATCACAGAGAACACCTACTGCCCTCTGAGATCCATCCAAGGCCCGTGCAACGCTGTCGACCATTGTAGCCATTGAAATTTGACTATTTAACCCTTTTCGAAAACCAAATTGAGATTTATTCAAAATGTTATTATGTTCTAGAAAAAATTTAAGCTGAATCTCGATGGCTTTTTCAAATATTTTTGAGAAAGATGTGAGTAACGCGATGGGGCGATAATTTCCCATATTGTTTACATCATTTTTTTTATGAAGTGGTTTAATTTCTGAATATTTTAGCTTTTCTGGAAAAATTCCTTGTTCTAGGGATTGGTTGACTAATTTACATAAAGGTTCTTGGACTAAATCTATTACATGTTTAATTACAAACAAAGGTATTTCATCCCACCCTGAGGCCTTTGTATTTTTTAAAGAAAAAACTATATTTCTAACATCAGTTGTCTTGATCTTTCTAAATTCAAACTTACTAACATTTCTTCTTCCTATAGCCATGAAGTTCATAGCATTATCTTTATTTGGATTAGAGTGCACATTAGTTTTAACATTCAAGAAATAATCATTAAAGCTATTGGCTAATATTCTGTGTTGTGTAATGTTACCTTTTTCTGTTGTACTATCAAAGTAATATGGAATTTCATTTACTTTTACATTTTGACCAAGTTCTTTATGCACAACAGCCCAAGCAGCTTTTGTTTTATTTACAGAATTTTGTATATAAGTTTCATTTGACCTTTTTTTGGAGAGTGCCACAACTTTATTAAATATTTTTTTATACCAAAAATTTTACATTTTTATTCCATTTGGCTTCGGCATGTAATTTACGTTTTTTCGCGGCAGAAATTTTAATTCCTAATGTGACCCAGTTTTTGTTTTGGATTTTATTGGTGGCTTGTTTACTTGATTTGTATGGAAAAGCATTTACGAAATTCAAAATAAAATTACTATGGAAACTTTCAAAGTTAGAGTTTATATCCAGTAATGGATTAAAACTAAATAATGAGTTTTGCAAGTTTTTCCTAAATACATCTAAGTTATCTTTACTGAAATTTCGTTTAAAAATACTTTTTGTTTTATTAACCTTATTATTTTTAATTCCTTCTAAAGACAGCAACAATGCCTCATGATCGGGATTCCCTGCATTCATTACTTCTTTTTTTGTATGACTATTAAATGATTTTATGTTTGTAAAAATGTTGTCTATACATGATTTTGATTTAAAAGTGATTCTTGTTGGAACTTGAAAATGATAAATTAATCCATGCTGCTCACAAATATTTTGAAGTTGTTTGGATCTATTATTATTCTTAAGAAAATCCATGTTATGGTCCATTGCGATCACAATATTTTTTACTTTAATCTCCCGAGAAAGTCTGTCTAATAAGCAGTCAAATTTTTCCAAAAATATTTTATCTATATCTAAGTTTGGAATACGGTATATTGAAATAAAGAGTGTTTTCAAGCAGTCAACTTCAATATAGCTACCTTCAAAACAATTTTCCTCATTTAAGAATTTCAAATCATCCCTGATAAAAAACTCTAACTCTTTTGAAATCAAAATGGCTGATCCTCCTCTAATTTTATCTTTTCTGCAAAAATAATCTCCTACTTTATAACCGTCAAGTTTGTTTAGAAGAGTTATGTTATCGCCTTGTAACCAATGTTCATTTAAGGATATTATTTTAATATAAGTGTTAGCACTGTCCAGTAATAAAATTAGGTCATCACAGTTATTAATGTATCCTTGAATATTCAAATGTAAGATTGAATGTTGTTTATTTACTACATTTTTAATAGTAGTGATTTGTTGAAAGTCATTTTTATGTGAAACAAAACAAGGTTGTGACTGTATTAATGATTCATTAAAGGTGGAAAAAGTGTCATACTTCCTAAAAAAACCTTAGAACTATTTGTACAATCGGTTGAATTAGAAATAACATTATTGGAAACAACATTTGTTTCAGCACAATGTTGAATAAACTCATTATCACTATAAACTTGATCACTATGCTCACCAATCACACCCTCATTGACTTTAATACCCCCCTCACTTCCATCGATGATCACGACTGGTGACTTATGATGTGGCGAGTGCTGGTTTGGCGAGAGCTGGTGTGGTAGCGGCTGTGATTTCTCAGTCGATGGTGAACAGCAGACGTCAGTCAGTTGTGATGTGGGAGTAGTTGTCGTGAGCTGGTGGGCTGTTGTGGCAATCAGTGGGCTGGAGTTGTTAACTGAGTTGTCACGCTTTAAGAGAGTCTCTTCAAAATATTGGTTGACCATTGTTTGTTGCAAATATTTCAGAAATGTGGAATGCGATAGACCATTGTAAAGTTTTTTATCATAGGTGTCATGGCCTGTTACAATAATTATTGAAGCACCAGTATTTTGTTTAAATTTCAGCAGATTTTTTACAAAATGTGGGACTCTAACACGATATCTAACACAGCCCATTGGTGAGCAGATGAGCGTCTTAAGGTTCTGAGTTCTGAAATGATCAGTCATCTGAGAGAAAGCTCTGTCATAATCTTCCATGTAGTCAGGGTAGTTTGTAGCTTTTAAGAAATATTTAGGCTTTGTAACCAAACTATATACTGTCGCTCCATGTTTAGATTTTTGTTGCATTAAGTTGCTTCCACAATAATCCAATAGACTGGGTTTGCCAAACTTGTCCTTGAAAGTGACAGCGACACCCTGACTCATGTGCTTCTTGTTGTTTTCAAAGTCTCTCGAGATGCAGTGAGCGAATCCTATATCTGGGTTAGCGCAGTGCTGATCTATGATGGCTCTCATGTCTGCTTCAATTAACTTGAAAGTGGTTTGCGCTTCTATAATGGATTGTCTTGCCATCAGCTGTACGTTTGTTGCAGAATTGGCAATTCTTCGACTTAGGACCTGTTTCCCCCATTTATTAAGGTGCTGACCATGACGAGTAAAAAAACTTCTTTTAAAGTCGCTTATGTTAATAAGAGTCAAATTCTTCATTTGTGTTAGTTCATTATTGATTTTGTTGATTGCTTTATTGATTGGATTGTTCCATTCCAGATCATGGCGGTGAAGCTGAGTAACAAAAACTATATTAGTGTGTCTATTTTTTTGTTCAAAAGTACACAATGCATCAATGATGTGTTGGCTGGGGTTTGGATTTTCTAACGTCGTTTCACATATGTTGTTAGCACCAGCAATAATAACTGCTGAGTCGTCTTTTGTTAAAGTTTTTATCATCTTGCCGGCTTTCTCCAAGATATGTTCTACAGTACCTCCAGAACTAGCACAAACAAAAGTTTCTACATTTTTTGGCAGCAGTGACTGCAATAAAATTCCAAGATTATTGCCGTGACTGTCGGAATAAATATGCACCTTGCTCTTTCTCTGTTTATTGCTAAGTATTGCCTGGTTGCTATTCTCCTTATTTTCTCGATTAGAGTGTTTACGTTGTCTATTAGACCTTTGCTTATGGATATATGGAGAATTGACTCTGTTGTTAACAATCCTGACGGGTCCGCTGTTCTCTTCTGGTTGATTGTCAGTTAAAGCAGAAAATCGGTTTGTTAAAGACACAGGTTGGTCATTTCTTTGTTGGAAATAGTGAACAAATTTTGGTCTTTGCGTTTTCTTTTTTGAGTTAAAAATGTTGAAACTATCTGAGTTAGAAATTGATGTAAGGTGTGAGTGTTGGTGATCATTGTGAGCTGGAGGAGGAAGAGTCGGAGATAGTGTAGTTGGACTTAAAGCCAGGGTAGGGGCGGGGGCAGGGATGCGGTTCATCATGGCGGCTACTGTGTCAGAGCTGAGGTCCATATAATTGTCATTATATAGTAGCATGGCCAACTGGGCTCGTTTGGTCATAACTTCACTTTCGTTAATGTCCGGCCAGAATGTGTTTGAGTTTGCGTTAAGTTCGGTGATTCTGCCTTCTGAAATATATCTGAGTAGAATGTCCGTGAAAATCAACACATAAATACCGCAATCCACACCATTGGTTTGTTGGGGCACACACACTTTTTGTATTTCAGCTTGTTCTCTCACACCTAAATGTTTAGTTACTTTACATACTGTTCGTTGAGCGTGAGTAAAGTTATATGTCCCCATCGAATCAAAATAAAACCACCTATTTTGAGATCTCTCAAACAGCAACAAACTCCAGTGGGATCCCCCAACTTTAAACTCAGGTGGAGCGTCATTAATCGGAAACAATATGTAGGACTTTGTGTTCATCATCAGCGGATTGAGAAAACAATCTGGGTCATCTGTGGCTTTTACTAATTGTAGAATGTTAGGATCCATTAACAGTATATCCTCAGAAACAACTTTGGATGTAAGCATGTTATAATATAGAAGTATTGTATCATCTGTTAACCACTTAAATTCCATCACAGACAAACAGATAGATAAGCGGTCTGGTATACTTTTCTCTGAATAATTAGAGGTAAGTTTAGTGTTATTGAGCAATGGACCAGGAGTCTGTGTGTAAATGTCCTGTGTTTTATTGGTTTCCTTAGGAGATACACATTTTTCATTCTCATTTTTTGTGGTTTCATCTTGGGCATGTGATCTCATGGATGTGATTTCTTTATCATGAATTTTAGAGACTGATGTATTGCCTTTGTTTGTCTTTGGTGTTAAATTTACATTAGGTGATGCCCTAAGTTTGTTGGATTTTATTTTTGGAGTATGTTTATTATTGCTCCTTGGATAGTCAAACTCTGCAGCCTCTTCAAATGCTTTCTTTAATTTGGCATTTTTTGACTTAGTGTTTCCATACTTCATAACATTTTCTGAATATTTATAAATGGATGAATTGGTGCAAGTTCGATAGTCATAGGAGCCAAAGAAGAAAACAGTATAAACAACTCGTTTATTTTTTTCCTCTATTTTTTCTATTACTCCTGGCCAAGCTGGATAGTTTCTAAGGGTAACAAAAACTTTTTCACCAAGAGTGAACAATTGTGTTTTGTTTGAATTTTCCATTAATACCGTACTTTTTATCACTCAAGTCATATGAAATAAAAGGTAAAATCCATTTTCATATTAAACCAGGAAAGGTGAGTTTCAAAATATATACTCTAAAAATTAAGTATGTACATAAAAACAAATATAGCTGCAAATATTATAATTTATGAATGTTCATAGTAGGCCTCAAAATAGTTTTAATGAATCAAAACTATGGGCATGGAAATAGAAATGTCAATGAAATAGTTAGCCAATGTTTGTAAACAAACTAAAGGTCATTTGACAGGTGACAATGAGGTTTGGCTAGAGCAAGGCTGAGCGCTTGTTATCAAGAGTCCAACGGTCAGGACGCCTTATCTCTGACCCTTCTTATCTCACAATTCTAGGAAATAATCCTGAAAATTCCAAGAAATAGTTTTTGTTTTATCCTTTTAAGCACTGAAATGTTTAAAACCTTTAACACTTACTTACATAACTTTACACTTTATAGTTAACTTAACAGTTTAGTATGAAAACCATTCCAAAAAAACATTTAAAACCACTATTTTAATGCAAAAAATCCAGGAGCACACCGGCACTTGTACAGTCAGTCTGGGTCTACCCCCACTATTCTGAAAATGAAAAAGTTTCATTGTGTGGCTGAAGAAACAACTAGGATCTTCAAGAAAAATCATCTGCTTTACTAGTGGACTCGCAGAGGTTATGATGCAGACTAGATATTGAGCAGTACCTCAAAACACAAATTTAACTTAAATTAACAAACTCATATCCGATACAACAGATTTTTATCATATAATAAAATATTGCTAATACAGTACTAAGTTTCAGAGTGTGAACCAGCCTATGTCTAGAAAATGTGAATGCTTCCACTACTTGGGAATTTTCACTATTTCAGCACCGCCCTGCTCTTTTATCTGTGATGATTAGCGAGAGTCCCTACTGTATCTAAATTGGATTTTGGTTTTCTTATAGAATTAGATTGGCCAAAGTCAATCCTGGTACTGGGCTTGTAACAGGTTATTTAGAAAAAATTTTATTGCTCTTGGTTATTTTTTGTTATTTTTTTGGAATTTGGTTATTTTTTTGGGACAATTAGATTGATTGATTTTGATGAAGCTCATAAAAACTAAATAAATGTTTAAAAAAGGGAAAAAATTGAAAAAAGTTAGAGGAGGACCAAAGGACTATTTTCTATTTTTTCATTTATTATTATTATTATTGGTTTAGTAAATGATCACTTACCTAGTTCAAAATTATCCTACATCATTTTTATTGCCTACATATTTTTAATACAGAGTACATATTTTTAAAATATTAAATTTTAAATATTTTTAGTGTTACGGGAGTGGCAGCTCAGTAGTAGAGCTCTGGCCTCGCAAGCCAGCTGTCCCCAGTTCGATCCCGGGCGACGACATTACACGCATAAATATGAGCGGTCATCTCTAGCTAGCCTATGTGACTTAATGCCGTGACGGTACCTTGCTGTCTTTAAATCACCGCACAGACCTATTGACCCATGGTGATGGGCAGTGGAGGTTATATAAAAAATATCCCTATAAATCGCCGGTTTTTGTAATTTCTAGTGACATTTTGGGTTTATTCAAGGTTATTTTTAGTTATTTTTTTTCGTTTTGGTTTTTTATTTTTTTTATCTCAAGAACTGTTACAAGCCCAGCTGTTACAATCTTGGGTTGTTGCGAGAAGGCTAAGCTTAAATTTTAGTAAGACTATTTGTCAAGGTTTCACATCCAAACTGAGCAAGAACTGCGGTGTGGACGAATTGGTGGACTCGACCAATCAGCTGTTTGAGACTATCAGATCAGCTGGAGGTGAGGAGCGATGGAGGAGGCAGGTCTGTCGTCTGGCGCTGACCCACGCCAACACATTGCTGTCCCTACTGCCCTCCCCCGCGGCCGATGAGCATAACTTGCTCTTGATTAAGGTACAGCTATTTTGATCAGTTGCATAATACTTATTCATCTGTTTCCTTTCTCAAAAAGGATTTCAGAAATATATTTTCCCCTCTTTTCAACAATAGCATTTTGTCTCATGTAGTATTGAGGATTTTTACTTTCCGTTAAGTTAAGAAGACCTTCCTACTATAAGAATTTTTGTAATCTACCTTTTCAACATGACTTTATTAGTGAAACACAACATTAACAACATAAATCAACAAATTACTTTTGTCCTCGCCCAACTCTTGAACAGCATTGTTTCACTATCACCATGTATTGGAAATACATGTTCCCCATATCAACTTTGCTATCACTCATAATTTTTCCGTACAGCATCTATTCCGTGAGTGACAATGGAACTAAATAACAGTATAGATAGGCAGCTAACAATGGACAGGTCACTGGGTGAGAACTGACACACAGATAAGCTACGTCCAAAGCAATAACCTTCCTCACTGTGACCTTGACCTACAGTACGTTGCGGCAGTTAGTGTAGGTCTGGTTCTCTTAAATAATATAGTCTAATATAACACAACCAAACCTAACCGCCTCAGCGCTGTTTCAGAATTTACTCTTTTTTTTAGGAAAGAGGTCTTGTTAATGTAGAAGTATGTCTACCTTTACACCAATAAATTTGGCCATTTGCCTTATTTACCTGAACTTCCGTTATTTATCTCTCAACTTATCTTCCAGATCCTGAACCACGCCGCTCTGCTGAGGAGACAAGATGCAGCAGTTTCAGTTGAACTGCCGAGTGTCACTCAGTGGACTCCTTGGTTGTCTTTGCCTAATGAAGAGGTGGTTTTAAAAGGCACCTCCATCTCTTTGCCCCTTGTACAATGTTTCCTCGCGATACACCGTGGTTGGACGGAACAGGACATTCATGGTGAAAGGTTTCATTCTTTGGTACAAAAAGTGGTGACTGAACTTTTGAAGAAAAAGGAGTTGAATCGGGCTAAGGATTTGCTCATTAAAGTGGTAAGGAGGTGTAATTTAAAATGTAGTAACACATTAACTCGTTCTATGCTATTATACTACCCATGTATTTATTTTTGTTTTGAAGAAAAAATGTATTGGTTTGTCATAACTGTGATAAATATTTGTATGAGATAACTGATTTCTTTATTAAACTTGTTCAGCTTGAGTCGTTTCAAGTCACATTTTTTTTTTTTATGAAAAAGTTTTTACTAAAGTATAAGTTGAAAGAGCTTTTTTAAAAATGATATTCTTTAAAACTTATAGAACACAGTAGACAATCAATATTTGGGGCTTACATTATCGTTTATTAACTTTCATCAAGGTTATGTAATATTTCTTTTCTTACTTGCTCAATATATCAGGGCCAGCACTAGGTTTTCTGGCGACCTAGACGAAAGTGTCAATAAGTTCCTTACACCCTTGCAGCCAGGCTAGTTTCTTTTAGTTGTCACCGGTATCATTTAATAAACCTATGTTTAAAATAAAAATATAATTTAAAATTTAATTATCAATTTGTATAAGAAAAAGCACTTTCTATTGATCCTATTTTGCCTACATTTTAATATCAACCAAATTAACAAAACAATTATTTATTCACTGCTAAGATCCAGGTTCACACACCAAGAAACAAAATTGGTGTTAAGTGGTTCTTTACTGCCAATCGGGGGCACTCATTACAGATGATACGGGGTACTCTTTACTGCTGCTCGGGAATGCTTTTACTGCCACTCGTGGTTGCTCTTTACCGTTGATTGGGGCACTCTTTACCACCAATCAGGTTTACTGTTTACCGTTGGTCGGGAACGCTTTATACTTCTGATTGAGGGCGCTCTTTACTACTAATCAGAAGTGATGATCAGGGGTATTCTTTGCTACTGATCAATGGCGCTATTTACAGCCGATCGTGGGGCACTCTTTATCACTATTGGAGTTGCTCTTTACTGCGGATCTTTGAGATTCTTTATCTCTATCACAATGGCGCCCCTTGGGCCTTGGCGCCCTAAGTGGTTGCCTGGTTTGCCTGTATGATAGAGCCGCCCCTGCTATACATCGGGGTCCCCCTAAGTATAAAGGGGGCGGAATATTGTTGGCATGTTTTTTCTTACTTACCGAATAGTTGGAGTTTGCTGAAAGCACATTAGCAATTTGGTCCACAAATATTTCAGCATCACAGACTGTAGTATTTATTTTCTTGTAATACTTTTCTCAATATGTAATTGATTTTACTCAATTCTTTCAGAACTTGGAGCCTGAAAAAGAATTTCATGTGTTATGTTTGGAATGCCGAGACCCTGCACTTCGTGACTATTTAGTGGACAACATAAGGAGTAATATGACTCCAGACCACATTGATGCTTGGGAGTTTCTTTTGCTTGTAGAGTCAGTTTTGAAAAGCCAAAGGTAAGGCAGTTTTATATTTTATAAAAAAATCAACCATGTAAAAAATTAAAACATTTGAACATTTTATTTTTATTTTGAATTAGTTTATCCTCACAAGATAGTGAATCTAAGAATAATTCCTACAAAATGGCTTATAACACTAAAAAATAAATGTAGTTAACTTACAAATCAACTGATTTAGAAGAAATTCAACAATTTATGTTAGGAAAATGCAAATAAATACTAAATTTTGTTTTGAAGCAAAAGATAATGTGTACTATCACTTACTGATAAAGTAAGTCTTTTAAGTTGGAGTTGACTACAATGGTTGTTAAAGTTGGTGCTGGAGGTAGACAGCAAAATAGAATAACAGGGTTCTACCCAGAGTTTGTAGATTGTAGACCAAATAGGCTAGATCAAAATCCTTGTTTTATTAGTTTTCTCATTTTTTCAGGGACCTATTCACAAATTTTACAGAATCTCCATTGCGGATTTCTGATGTTCTTCTGCTTACAAAGAATGGAAGAGCTCAAATTGTAGCAGACCTATACTTTACCACAGGAGGTGTGTTTAAAATTATAAATATGATAATTATGTGGGCGATTAATTTAATTTAAATCTATAATATATATTGGTTAACGCAATTGTATTTGTAAGAGAAAGGATAGCAACAAAATTGAAGATTTGAATCAGTTCTTAACAAATACAATTCAGAACTATGAATTTCTAACGCATTACATTAAAATCCGAAGTAAAATAATAGAATGCATTTGTATTGCTAAAGAGAAAAGCGATCAACTTTTATTGTAGTTTTTTTGGTGACATCATAATTTTCTTGATACATTTTTATTTTTAATGTAGTTTTATATTTTTTAGTAAAACCATCTTACACAGGTAAAATTCACTTTTATATTGAACAATAACAATTCATAAAAAGCCTGCAGACTTTGATTTGTGTTTAGATAAGGTCTTATGCGGGAACAACAATGACGTCATGGTTTTGAGTAACTTACTTTATCACATGCATGATTTCTTGCCGTCAGAAAAGATTCATTATTCCTCATTTTTAATTCATGAAAGTTGACCTGGTACCGTATCTTAAAACAAAGTATCACTATTTGAACCATTCTTTTAAGTCATCTGTACTGCTATAAATTCAATTCATAGAGCACAAGAGTGGTTGAAATGATTGAGTCAGTAATTTTCTGTAAAATAAATATTCTGGCCTTGTTAGCAGGGGTGAGAGATCTTATGTATGTCACATATGTCTTTAGAGACTTTTTGAGAAATTTACCGCATTTCTCAATATTCCTCATCAGTATGCTGATGCTTTTGTGAAGGACTAGTCAATTTTACTATATGCTTGCTACTCACTTCTTTAAAATAAAATATTTAGCTTCTGGAACAACTTTTTGATATTTTACTAGTTCATAGGATTAACTTTGATTCTGTTAGGAGCTATAATTTATTACTGACAATTAACAACAAAAATCTAGTTATTTATGTTTACTGACAGTTTGATTGTATGGGTAATGTTTTTCTCTTCTTAAACTTTTTACTAAATGTTTCGACTTATGTATTCTTTCATTAAAAGATACTACCCTCAAAGCTTACCTGGAAAAAGACACTTGTTGGGAATACTTACTGGAGCACAACAACATTGATGGCTTGGTGGCGTGGCTCACCTTGCAGCCCTCAGACAAGTTTGATTGGCCTCTGGAGCTGTTTTCTGAATGGAAAGTAGACCAAGCAATGGTGGACAAAGTTCTCTCTGCAGATTGTTCTGAACTGACAAAACATACTGTATTCAACAAGCTGGCAAGGTATGTTTTTTTGGTATCTTACAGCATTAAGTAGGGATCCAATGTTGCTTACTATTGTCTGAACTGTTTGGCTGCCAAGAAGTGTCGTAGATGTCATTTCCAAACTGCATACAAAACATAAGATGAGACAGTAATAATAATGCCAGGACAAAACAAATGATTTTGCTGTTAAAATTTGTAAAAAACTGAAGACTAAAATCTTGCACAAGTTGATACATCAAATTGAAAGATTAATTCATTACCTTTCATGTTTTATCATGGGGAAAATAAAAAAGTGTTCATAGAGTCAGTTATGGCAACAGCTAAAAGCCAATCTTGTTGGTCGCCGGCAGTTCTTGCGATATACACCGCGGCTGATCTTATTGGCGTCTGCCACCCAAAAGCAAGTAAATGATCAGGCAATAAAAATCAATCAGGCATAAATTTTTATATTGGTAGCACTCTGTTATGGGTTGCAATGCACCGCAATCTCAAGGCAAGTTTCGTTCATTTGATAGGCAACCTTGTCTGCTCATTGGCAGTACAATCAGTGTGTAAGTGAATCAATAAATTGTGTATAATCAATGCAATGTCAGTGGGTAGCCAATAGTGTGCTGGACCGATAGTGTTACTTATCCTAACTTGCCAATGCAAGCACTTCATTTACCATGTGATAGGCAAAATAAACATTTTTTATAATAAAATTAATAATAAACACAAAATTATTCATGCAGTTTATGTTCAACTAGTCACTTTATCCTTTTACTGTAGATGTGTGGTGTTGCAAAGAATCTGTTGTAGTAGCGAACAAAAATAGTTTCAATAAATATGTCTTTTTTAGAGGGATGGGATATGTTTAGCCTATTGTTTCAGTACTTAAAATCCCAAATCATCATATGAGTGCTTCATTCTGTATCTGCATTGTATAATTTTTAATCCCAATCTAATAAAACCTTTGATTTTCAGATTTGGCATATACCCGTATACTGAAAAGCAGAATCCAAGAATGCTGCTATTAAGAATGGCACTTGCACAAATATATCCAGATGAGAAAGAAGTTTTGGATCAGACTCATGCAAATTTAACGCATCACCAATATTGTCAGATCATTCTGAAACATGCAGTTGAAAAGAATTTAGTTGAAGTGGTTGTAAAATCTGATTTGAGTGTAGTAGACGTCAGTAGTAGTTGGTAAGTATCAATTTTTATAGCAAAACATATACACTCAGACCATTTTATTGTACAGTAGAGTCAATAAATAGTCAATGCAAACTAATTGGGATTGAACACTGATTAGCAAATTTTTTGAATTAAGCGAATACCATGTATATCATGTAATTATCAGATTGTAAAATACGTAAATTACTAATATTAAACATAAATAATTGTATCAAATAGTTTGGAGGATATTTTGTTGTCTTTTGTTGTTATTTGATAAAGTTTTTGAAAGGTACAAACATTGTATATATTTTGGAAAAAAAAAAACATTCATGATATCTGAAACTAATTTTGGAGACATCAGATAATGCCAAAACTCAGCTCTTCAGTATTGTTTCGTGAACAGGTGCACGGACGGCTGGAAGGGAGACCATTATTTTTCGACCACTGACTCGAGGAGAGTGTTATAAAAAGAGACTCTCCTCCCCCGGCACATACCTGTGGTCTCTCTTTCCCGCATTCCAAATATGAGTTATTGGGTCATCGAACTTTGTACTGAGTTGACAATCAGTGTTTTAGAGTTGGCCAATACTGCGAAGTTCAATTCTGTTAGCTTTATGATCTGTTGATTTATTATTACCTCATAAAATTCATTGGAGAAGGAGACACAACCACCGCAGTTTTCCTTGATTATAGCAAAGCTTTCGATTGTATCAGTCATGAATTTCTTCTCGAAAAACTAATGAACATGGGAGTAAGGGGTAATTCAGGAAAATGGTTCAAAACCTGCT
This sequence comes from Neoaliturus tenellus, assembly GCA_030545055.2. Lineage (NCBI taxonomy): Eukaryota > Metazoa > Arthropoda > Insecta > Hemiptera > Cicadellidae > Neoaliturus > Neoaliturus tenellus. The sequence continues at coordinate 249,983,851 of CM061533.1, read as the reverse complement.
TACAAATATATCCCAAGCAGTAGAAGTCAAGAACCTAAAAAGAAATGGTTTTGTGGCAACTATATCCAAATCAGCAACAATCAAATCAGGAGTTTCCCAAGGCTAAGTTCTGGGACCTGTCTTTTACATAATCTTTACAAGTGACCTTCATCACTGCCTTGAAGACTACTGTAGTCAAATAATGTATGAAGATGATACAGCTCTGTTAATCAAAAATAAAAAGGCCACAGATCTAGAAATAGCCTACAATCTTTTATTGCTTTGGGAATGGCACAACAATATTGTCATGCTAACAGCCTGGTACTGAATGAGAAGAAAAGCCAATAGCTTATAATTGGGAAGAAAAGAGAGGAAGTCGTAGGACTGCCAGACTATCACAAGTAAGATATTTAGGAGTAGTGATAGATGATAAACTTACCTGGTTAGACCACCTAGACAAGTTGTGCTGTAAACTTAGCTCGGCTCTGTATGTGCTACAAAGGCTAAAACAATATATCTAGTAATGAAACTCCAAAAGCAGTGTACTTTGCTCTTTTTGAGGCACATGTCCGATATTGGTTAGCAATATGGGGTAATTCCTCTATAACAAACACAAAGAGGGCCGTAGTTCTACAAAAAAAGGCAGTTCGCATTCTAGCTGGCCTTGGACCTAGATAATCATTCCATACTGCTTTTAAACAACTAAATGTTCTAACTGTAGTGAGCCTTTTCATCGTAGAAACTGCCTTACATGCTAAAAGACAAAACCTGCAGAGAGGAAGTGACTTACACAATTATAACACTAGAAGAGCCAACAATTTAGTACTTCCGATCCATCGTCTCACACTACATGAAAAACAACCGACATATCTGAGAGCAAAATTCCTCAACAGAATGCCAAAAGATATGAAAAATGTCCACTGCGAGGAGAAGTTAAGAAACAACATCATCACATGGCTACATCAGCGCCACACATTGGACAAGTTTCAAAACTGGAGGCATGATTTTTAAAACTACAGTCTGTCCTATCTTTTGTATTAGTTTTAGTGACACATTTACTGTTCTCAATGAATAATGTAAATAAAGAATCATTGTCTTTTGTCTAATGTTTATTGTCTATAAAAACAAATGATGGTTCATCTTTTTGTCTGATTGGTAAAAATTGAACAACAACCAATTGTTCAAAATGTATGCTAATTAATTAACTAGGCTAATAAACTTATAATAACTGTCAAATAAAATTTAATGCCACTTTAATAAACATTTTTTGAAATGCAAAACAAATGCATTTTCAAATGTGTTGTTTAGCATAATACAACAAAAAATTACTAGTGGTCACTGAACATACTAAACTAAACGAAACAGAGTGATAATCACACACTGAACTGGAAACAAAATGGAACCTGTCTTGGTTTCTATTTTTAGCACATCCTATTGGATGAGTAGGTTTTACCATTAGTCAAGGTCATTAGCCTGCCATTGCGCCCCATCCCCATCCCACCCCCCTCCGTCACGCCATCTCTCTGACTTGTTCCTCCCTGACCACATCACTACGATTATGCCACCAATTAATTTACGGATAAATTTCCGTCATTGCTTTTTTCCATTGATGAATAAAATAATTATTACCGGTAGTAAAGAGATTTCTTCTATAGTATTTCTAACATATAAGATCGATAAATAATGATATTGATGACTAAACTGAGAAAATAGATAAAATTGAAATTGAATTTTTGTGAACCCGGTTAATCTGCAATCTGTTTACCCGCCCCCGGATAATTGGTAGTTGACGGTACTAAAGGATCATTATTGTTTGATTTTTTTACTCTTGCCATATGAAAAAAAACATAAAAAAATTGTGCAGATCCTTGTAGGTTATTATTTAGGGCTACGTTATCTGAAAATTTATGTGAGTTGGAGTATGAATTGTTATTGCGACTGTAGCAATAAATTTTGAATTACTTCAGGTTAATTTCATGATTAAAGTATTGCTAAGTTAAAATAAAAGTAATACATTCAAATATATTTCGATAAATACCTTTTGCTTTTATATATTTCAGTCCAGATTGGTTGAAATTGTTTATGGCTCATAAAGAAGCTGGGAAAACAATGGACCAAGTAAATGCTTTAAGAGCAGTAGAAACAGCTACTGAGTTCTTAGCTACAATGGAGTCAATTGACCAGGCTGCATATCTTAAACAGCATCCCATGGTTGCAGTTGTTCTTGATCTTCTGAAAAATCAGGTAACTGTATATTTTGGTTGTTGTTGATACCTATTGTAGGATCTCACTATTTTGACAGATAGACAATGATGTGAATTAGTGTAAAAAGTCAATGTAACATACTGGAACTGATTTATTCCCAGTGTTTACTCAACTAGATGGCTTTATAAGAACTTCAGAAAAGGGCCCGTTATTAGCGACAGAATTGCATGTAACACCTAAATAAAATGTAATTTAAAAAACAAACCAGTTAAAGATGTCAAAATAGCTATTAGCTCTGTCTTAAAAGCTCTGGCCCACAAGTTCAGAGGGTTTGCTTTATGATTTGATTTATTTTTTTTCAAAACTGTATTAACAGTATTGATTAGATTGATTTTTTGTTTGTGTTTGTGCTCTTTATTAATGTCTATACCTTCAGGAAAGTTAGCATTATGACAATGCATTGTCTTTGTATTAAAAAAATCGCGAGTCTCAGCTTCAAAAACAAAAACCAGCATTCATGATTGATTAGGGTAACTTCAAAATGACGACACCAAACATAGAAGTTCCTTTTCCTATGACAGAGAACCACAGACTTTGAAGAAATCCCATTTTACACAGACTGTTTTTCAACAAATTACTATTTAACATTAAAATATCCATTGACTTAAAATAGAAAGCAAATAAAAAAATTAATGGCCTATCAATTAATGTTTACTCTAAGGCATACAACGTTGAATATTAATTGAGTTGATTATATAACAGGATGTGTGTCAACTACATTGCCATGTGTCCCCGTTGCTGGCCGCAGCGTTGCCGGTGGAACCCCCGTCACAGGACATCGATCTGTATTCTGTGTTGTCTCACACTGTCCCGTTCCACACGGACAACATATTCCAGCACCAACTCTCTAGCAAAAGGTCAGCCATCGCTGTAATAGTTATACCGGGTGTTCATAAAGTCTTGCCCTGATAAAGAAATCGAATAGCATGAAAACAAATGATGGTAGAATAATGTTTTATTTACAGTTTTAACAAGTGATTTCTTAAGTTTTATTTACATATGTTTAAACTCAATCAAATTCTATGTGTCGCCTTGGGTTGCCTGTAAATATTCTAGGCAACTTTTTCTATTTTCCCATATTTTTATTAACATTTAATGAGTATCAGACTGCACTGCATTTCTTATTCTCTCTCTTAGTGACTCTAAATCCAGAACTGGGGTAGAACACACTATGTCTTTGACAAACCCTCACATAAAAAAGTCCAGGGGAGTAAAGTCTGGTGACCGAGGAGGCAATTTAGTTGGGCGATCACGCCCAATCCACCGTGACTTCAGTAATGCGCGGGCGTCAAGTTCGATTCTTGTCACGCACACTGCTCCTGTCACAAAAATATGGATACTGTACCACCTCTCGATACTCTTTACATCAGGTGCAGGTGTTCTGAATGTTCGCACAAAAAGTCTTTGGAAAGTACTGGTAATGGGTGACTGGGTTTCATAGAACCATAGGACACACTGTTACTTCTTCTGGAGGCTAACCATTTCTGATTTGCTTTTGTACCGAATATAAATAAAACTGCATTGTTGTCAAAAAGCTAAACAATGGTGTTACCAACTTAATATTTGAAAAAACGAGATCTCTTCAAAAGAAGCAATGTAAGTTGCGTGTGGCTCTAATGGTTTCTGTACAACAAAGCTATCAAATCAGGGCAAGACTTTATGAACACCCGGTATATACCCATTTCAGCAGGTTATTTAGTTTTCATAAGACTGATTACAATTTCAAGCAACTTTAAGTAAAAGTTGTAATACATCTGTTAAATCTAAACAGATCATATTTAAATTTTTGCAGAAATTAGTATGGCGCTTTTTAAAAATTTTATGATAGTTTTAGTTATTTTTCATTATATTGTAAGAAATTTTATTTATTTCATTGCAGTTCCAAAATATTTCTTAATCAATTTCAATGAACTAGAAGTATTTTTCGGGTTCACTTTTGCAAAATCTTAAACTTATCTAATATATGTATTCTAATAGAACAGAAAAATGTAAACCGATTCTACCACAGCTTATTTTTTATGAAGATTTATTTTTTAGTCACTTATGAAAATTGACGAAGGCATTTCAAAGAATTTATTGAGTATTGTCATAAGTTACTCAGCTTTATAGAATAAATTGTAGAAAGGATTTAACTCATAGGCCTAAATGAAACTGAAAGAAATGGGGTTGCCAAAGAATTCACCCAATGAAGCAAAATGAACCGGTCGAGTCCGGTGGCTCACATAAAATTTACTTCTTTGTCACTTCATGAAAACTTGATAGTTAAACTTGATGACATCTATAATTTAGCTGGTAGTTGAAAACATCCTCTTTGATAAAAGGGATGCTCAATAGAATAAGGCTCTTTGAAACTAAATTATTTTAAATTTCCTTCCCTCCTTTCTATTATTTCATACCATTCATTAAAATAAAAACATAAAACAAATATTTGGTTATGTTTCAGGGACTCTCCCTTACCAGATTTTACAAATGAAAATATGAATTTACGCCATGGGATAAATTTTTCTCTTGGCATCAAGGAGTTTCTAAAGCAAGGAAGACCTGCAAGTGCCTTGTCATTCATTATGCAAAAGGGGAGAACCATTGTCAGGTAAAAAAAGAAAATGTGTAACCCAATGAAACCATGAAAAATATAAAATTTTCCCCTTAAAATATCAGAAATTTTATGCTGACTTATACAGCACCAATTTAGTTTTCCTTATGTTTGGATAACGTTTCACTGATAGCTAACCTCTGAAATAAAATGAATGCGATAAAAACATGGCTGTGCTCACAATATATATTCATGAATTTACCTGGAATGTCCATTAAAAGAAATTAAAATTCCTTTAATGATAAATTAAAAATTGTATAATGAGATTTATTTTACTTCCTCAAATAATTAATATTTTATAGCAGATACTTTTTGCAAGGATGATGTACACTCCTTCCTGTTAGAGATTTCCATCAATCCAAAGATTGCTCAAAAGTTTTTGATTAAAAATTTTACTAGAAGGTATTCATATTAATTTACATGTATAATCCATTTTATGAATCTTGCCCATTCCTCTTTATCTAATTATGTTTAATTAAATACACACATTATTTGTTGTGCTTACAGATACCATTTGAGACCTTGGTGTACGAAGTATTTTGAATGGATTCATTCTCGGGAAAGATGAATATGCAGTATCTTATTAATTCCAATGAGATATCTTAGAAAATAAAACAAAAAACAACATCTTTCAGGAGAACTAATCTAATTGTGTAAAGCTTTGACAAGTTTTTTCGTACATTGAAAAGTTTACGGTTTGTTCGTACGGTTTGTTTACGGTTTGTTTATTCAAAAGTTTAAGGATTAATGTCAATAAATTGACTAAGAATATTACTAGTAATAATATTACCTACACCATTTTGAACTTCAACGTTAATTTTTTAATCTTCTATTAATCAGTTTACTTAGAGAAAAACTAAAATCCGAATTCAATAATTGTTTCAGGAGGAAAGTAGCTGTTAAATATGCTCACGGGTTAGCCCTGTGTCATTTCGAAGACTTGGTTGTTGTCAGCGCTTGCATAGCGTTTGTCGAACTCCTTGGCAAAGACTCAACATTGTTGCGAACTCATGCAGCCATTGCCAGAACGCTTATTGATCATTTGAATGAAAAAATACTTAGTAAGTGTTTTAGTGATTGAAAAATAGCTTAAATTTTTTAACAATTGAATTATACTGCAGTGTCCGAGCTATAGTAAGGCACTAAAACAAATCAACTTTTTATTGCCACAATATGTTTACAGTTTAGCATTTGCTAAAGACAGAAAGAAGAAATGCCATTTGAGGTATTAAGGAATTCCCTCCACTTAGACTTAACTAAATTAGTTAGACAGCCCAGTTTCTGCAGACCTCTTCTCAAGTGGCTCTCTGTGGCATCACCTAATAGGGTCGACGGTCGTCCTTTTTAAATGTAATAAAGTGTATAACTTACTGTGATCCATATTTTAGGAAAACCTAACAGTAGTTAAATGGTGTATCAGACTTCTTAAGGCCATCCACCCGAAACTACATAAATCTGGTGCCTTAAAAGAGTTAATTTTTAAGGGTAAAAATAACCTACAGTCAACTCCCGATTATCCGGATGCGGGTAAACCGGGCTGCAGATTAACCAGGGTCATAAAAAGTCAATTTAATTTGATTTAATTTCTCAGTTTAGACAACAATACCATCATTTATCAATCTTATTTGTTAAAATTACTTTAGAAGAAATCTCTTTATTAATTAATGTTTGATTTATCAATGGAAAAAACAATGAAAAACAAAAATTTATCCATAAATTATTTGGTGGCGTATTCGTAGTCATGTGGTCAGGGAGGAACGAGTCAGAGCGATGGCGTGGCGAAGCGGGGTGGGATGGGGATGGAGCGCAATGCAAGGTAATGCTCTTGACTGCTATACCTACTCACCTGACGGGATGTGCTGAAAATAGAAACCAAGACAGGTCCCATTTCTTTTCCAGTTCAGTGCGTGATTATCGCTCTGATCCTGTGTGATGGGGTGCTGTTCAGTGACCCCTAGTAATTTTGTGTTGTATTACATTAAACAACACATTTCGAAATGCATTTGTTTTGCATTTCAATAAACATCACGAGAACTAACGAAATGTTATAAATTTATTAGCCTATTTCTTTAATTAGAATACATTTAACATTTACAACAACTGGTTGTTCTTAAATTTTTACCAATTACAATTAGACAAAAAGATGAACCATCATCGGTTTATGTTGTGCTCTTATCTTGAATAAATTATACCGAGTAACCCTCCCACCCTCACCCAGCGCTGGACCCTCTCCCCCTCACCCTACCCTCGACCCTCACCCAGTGCCGGCTGCCCGATGTCAAACAATAGAACACCTGACTTTGGTTTTTTGTCCCTTTAGACCCTTTTATATGAATCCTTGTTCACTCAACTAGACGATCTGTTTACTTATGATATGTTTTTATGTCCAATGACGTTTGTTCAGTAAAAAATAATGAATATATTTCTTTATTTTTTGTAGAAGAACTTCTGTACAACCTAGTGCAGGGAAAGGAGGGAACGGCTGCACAGCTTTTGGCGGAATTGGAGAAGCGGTTGGTGGCAGAGTGGAGGGCGGAGGCGAGCGGTGAAGGTAGTGGTGGCGGAGGCATCGTGCTTTGTCTGCAGCAGTGGCAGTTGGCCGTGAGGTTCGCAGTGTGTCACAAGCTCTCCCCTCCCACCGCCCTGCTCTCCTACAGTCTGCAGTCTAACAACTGGCTGCTATTCCTACTGACGGCCCAGCTCTTCCAGTACCCTTTGGCAGCGGTAGGCCTAAACACAACCTTCACTATTAAGAATACTATAGAATAGAATATGTTTATTTCATGATCTTACATAATCATGGCTTCACCAAGTTGAAATAAAACTTGGTTATAGTACAGAAATTCAAAATAAATTTTTTTTTTTTTAAACTATGCTCTCAAAATATTTTTCTTAATTAAATTGAAATTAGATATCTGCCGATATCCAAAAAGTCGAGTAGATTTCGGTTCGGATTGGATATATCCGAATTTTTTATTCGTGTTGGATATCCTATTTTTCATTTTAGACTGTATATCATGTTTTAAATACAAGATCATTGCACAAATATTGTGTTTTGCGCAATGGGGATGCTGCATAAAGTTGATGACGATGCAACATCACGTCTAAAATGACATCCAAATTACTGAAACAGATTAAGTCAGATCATAAACCAAACGGGAAACAGTCACGACACCCAGCCATCAGGGTTAAGGTTAAGTGTTTAACATTCAACTGAGCAATTGACAAACTGTCAATTCTGAAACCTCTCGCTTGGAGCGCTAGCATCAAAGATGCAAGTGTTTCGAGGCTCGGCCAATCACGGTACCTCTAGAAGCTCTGGTATTTATTCCACCTTCTTGAATCGCTAGTGCCGTGGGGTTTTGAGCGTTAGTAGTTGGGGACAATTCATCATTTGTAGTTTCGTGACTCCATATAAGATTTAATCTCATGATGATAAGATCGCATTTGACAACAAACTGATAAAACTTGTAAAGGCATTGCATCGCAATTCAAACATACGTTCTGTTGTTGTATGTATTATTTGCTCTTTGATGTTGATAGGTTATGTCTTTATACCTCTGATCGAATTTCAAACTGATTTGAGCATTTTTGTCTCTTAATTATCAATGTATATGGACGGGGAAAAGAAAAAGTGTTGTTTGGAAGTCTGTGGCCAAAACTGAAAATGACTGTTTGACTCAATACTCAGTTTAAACCTTGCTTATGCAACTGTTCAAATTTGTCTAAAATAAGCTTAAATCCCGATTTTGGGCCAGTTTTGGACAAATTTTAACCTGTATATCACCCTTTTCCCATAGTAAATAATCCCAATTTACACAACTAATGGAAATAGACCTAGTCCCACACCTTCATGTCAAGTTTGATAAAAGTTGGATGTTTCGTTAACAGTTTTACTCGCTTCATGGAATTTAAGTACATATTTATATGTGTATCTTAATATGCAGATATGAACATTTTTATGAATGGTGTTTTTGGTATCTGGCGACTGGCGACCCTGTAGTAAAAAGTTAACACGGTTAAAAGGCTTACATCTAACCTTTGGCACCACTGTAATATAGGTTTCCAACATAAAAAAATCACTTAAAAGCCCACAACTGAGAGTAGCTTTAAAGAGCAACATCACCCTTTTGAAATATAACAATCAATAGATATTATATATCAAAATGTGCAAAATGTAATTTTATAAAACTTTAACTAATTTACAAAATTTAGCTATCTTTAACGGTTCAAAAGATATTCAGCAAAAACTTATAAAACTACAGCCGCCATTTTGAAAAACTGGCCATAACAGGCGAGCGAAGCATCGGAGAGTGGTTGACTTTTCACCATCATTCTTCTCAGGTAATTTTACATAAGAATCGGATATAAGTTTGCAATTATTTCCGGGTTCAGCTATTTTTTTATCTAATTTTACTTGACTGTTAGTGAGTAACAATTAATTAGTAAATTAAAAGTATACCATTGAATTTTTTTTGCCATAAATATTTTTATCAGTGTTTATTCTAATACGAAATTTTATTTTAGGTGCAAGAAGTATGCACTCAAAATGGCAAGCATATAATTAGTGAGCATTTGTACCACTCGTTGTACATCACCAGGAATCAAACAGAGGTAAGTTTATATTTTTATGGATAAAAAGAAAAATCATTCTGCATATGTAAAATTTAATAGTAATTTTACGTTTTATAAACAATGAACAATATAGTCAACAACCCAGGGCCAGTACATAACTAGATTGGATTTAAAAAATCTCGTACTTAGCCTTTTAGAGGTTAGAATTAGCCAATACCTGTTTCCGTCAGCAATTCAAACTTGAAACATCAGTTGTGTTCACATGTTTCACTGACTCAGGTGCTCTGTACCGCATAATTTATTTATTTATTTATTCTTAAACCTTGGTGGCTGACTTAATGAGCCAAACGATATATATATATATATATATACATGTTTCACTTTTACTCAACTATTATCAACTAACTAGAGGGGTATCTGTGCAACGCAATGCGCTGCATATTTCGGAGTGCTTGGTGATCAAACCTTGTTCTTAGTTAATTTAGTTATTTTTCATAAAAGTTAAATCATACTGCCAATTAATTTCTATATTGTCGGTGTTTGATCAATCAATGTTTAGATTGACAAGATTACTAAACACACAGCACTTTTGTATCCTTTCAAATCTTTATCAGGGGTAGAAGAGAAAATGAGGGTAATATTAATAAAGCAAGTGACGAGATTTATATGTGTGTGGTGTATTGTGGTTGGCTAATCAAGTTTCAATTTTGTTTTGAGACAAAACTTCAAACATTTTAAATCCAATTTTTACTTTCCTGTATTTTAAACTTTTGCAATCCAGTTTATTATGTGATTACTAAATTGATTTGTGAATTTTTTTTCATTCCGTTAATTGATCAGACATTTAATCTTGTATTAGTCCTGATGTGGTCACTACATAATCCTCTATTTAGTGCATATATTTACAGCTTAACTATTTGACCTTGTGAATAATTTGAAGATTGTAGTCGATTTATTCTTGCAGGATAAAGAAACTAAGACATTTGAGTCGGAGACCAACTTGTTTGCTTGCCTGGCGCAGTTTGGCAACGACGTGGACAAGCTGTTTGCTCTAAGCAGACAACTCAACAGTCCAGCTCTGGCACTGCTGGCTTCATCTCAAAAGGTAACTGTTTCTCTTATACAGGAAACTTCCTGTAACCCGGCACGCTTGATAATCCGGCACGACTTTCAGAAAACTTTTTATTGATAGGTATAAAAATAATACTGAGTGTTCAAGTTTGTATGGGATCACAATTTGCAGGGGACAACACCGTGCCATACAAAGTACTTTGGAATGTGTAGGAGGAAAGACAAGTTGTAGTCATGCGACATCGGGTGACATTGTTTAAGTCTTATTATAGTTTCATAATCATGTAAAGTATTTCTAATTTCAGTATGTTATGCTATGTTTTTATACAGCAGGAAGTAAAGCTGTTTATAGGACAAAATACACATTTCAAAGTAATTTTTCCTTGAATAAAAATTTTTCTGAAATTTTTTTTCTGTAATCCAAAATATTCAGTAATTTGGCATGTTTCAAGTCTCAGACATGCGGCATGTCTGATTGTATGTAATACAAATACACAAAGCTAATATATTTTGGCATTCTATGTTGCCATCTGATCAGTAACATAGAATGCCAAAATGTATTACCTTTGTGTATTTGTATTAATGTGTTTATTTTAATATTTTTTCATCTTCTCAAAAGCTAACTCTGATAAATTCTTCAACAGAAACCATCAACCCAATAATTTCACTATGAATTCTCCTTACTTTAATACCCTCTTCACAGGGCCTCTTTTCTTGAAGCTGCGCCATTGTACAATTGTTTGAGAAAATATAAAAACAAGCTTTCGAATATTTGTCCAGGCAGTCATTTTACAGTGTGAATGAGTTTCTCTCACCTGCTACAAGAAATGACTCGCGCTAGGGATCCACTGCTTAAATACAATCAAGCGGTAATAGATTATTAATGTTTTATTGTTACTCATGTGGTATGTTATGTTGTTATTTTATGATTTTGTCATTTTATGTGAGTTATTTTATGTTATAACCATAATGAGTCTTATGCCTTTGCACCTGTGTGCATGTACTAGCGTGCCAGACAGTTGTAAATAAATAAATAAAAAGTATTGTTTTGATGTACAATGTGTCTTATTATTAATTTGTGATTAACAACATGTAGTATCAATGATAATCAAGAAATTAATAAGTTTTTACACATAAATAAGTAGGCCATGTAAAGAAATTCTCAGTTGCAAACCGGCCATGGAAAGGAGAACTTATTCACCAAAAAGGCTTGGAAAGAAGAGCTTAGATGCTATCACGCCATGGAAAGGAGAGCTTATTTGCAAACAGGCTTTTTTAAACAAGAGCTTAGTTGTAAACAGGCAATGGAAAAGAGATCTTAGTTGTCACAATCCAGAATATTTTACTGTTTTTTATATATATTTTTTTATGTTCAAATGCTTTAAGTTGCTAGTTTTTACGTCACAATAATGTTTAAAAATAGTAACTTTATTTTTGTTTTGTAAAAAGAAAATGATCATAAAAAAAGTTAAAAGCCATTTTTGAATCTGGCTGCATTTCATGATCATTTGGGTAGGGTACTTATAATTTTGAGCTGCCATATTACAGTTTGGTCACTTAAGGTAGGGTACATGGCAAAACATTTTAATTATTTCAGGGTCGCTGTCCAAATTCCAGAAGTTGCTTTAGCTCATTATGTAACCTACATATTTGGTACTGTTTAGTTATTTGTCGTAAACCCTGCCTCATGTGTATATCTGTCTCTCATGTTTGCAGCCTTTGCCTCTGGAGGTAGGCCTGTGCTGGTGGCTGGTCGCCTCACTGCCGTGTGAGGAGGCGACTCTCTGTCCTGAGGCCCCCTGGACGTCCCACGCTGTCACTCAGCTGTTAGAGCATGTAGTCAAACTCGGGTACTTCCATACACTCGCTCATGCGTTCACCATATTTCAACCGGTAAGCACTCTTGACCCTGACCTAGTCAATTAATTTTTTTAATGGTTCTTTAAATATTTGCCGAAAAGAAAATTCAATCTATGGATAAAAATAATTATTTATTATTTTTCAGATCATATTTCAATGATGTGATTCTTTTTTCAAGCAATTTTAACAAGAAAATTTTAATACGTAGGTTTAATGGTTATTGTATTTTAATCTTGTAAATAAAGGTTTTTGTTAGCTTCATTTTTAATCATCAGGAAACACAGCCATTAAATAGTTTTTTTTCTTTTTTTAAGTCAAATGAGTCATAGAAATCATGAAACAATTTTATTTGAATTATTGGTGGCACTTGCATGTAAAAACTGCTTTATAAAATCCTCTTCTTTTTCAGGAAAAGGAAGAGCACCCCTTTCGTGCTCTTGCAAATTTTCTTGTGGAGAGTATTGTGGAAAACAAGTTTAAAGAGAGCATTTTGAATTTAAAACTCTTTATAGCAACATTTTCGAACCTCTCCAAAGAGGTAAGTCCTTGAAAGAATATTATTCTTGATTAGTGATTAATAAAAAACCACCATTTTAAAATAGAATAATGCATTATATATGTCTTTGAGTTATGTAAATTTTAGTCAACTTCCCCTTAACTAATTAGTTCCACTCCTTATACTAACACTGATATAGATTTTTGGAGACCATACTGTTTATATTATTTATAAAATACTGTTATGGTAGCGTTTAGTAGGTATAAAATTACTAAGAATTATTGCAGAAAACCACTTTATTAAGTAGACGTTGACTCGTCTGATACACGTTTAGCAAATTTTTACAAGTTTCCCTAAATTTTTTGTTTTTCCCTAGATTTATGTTCTGTAGATATCGTTTTTTTACCTAGGCTTATGAAGTTATCATTGAAAAAAGTTTTAAAAGTTGGAATTGTCGTCTAGGAGCATCCTGAGTCTTCATTTATGATGAAAAGGAGTTGGGTCGCCCTAACCGCATATCGCGTCGTCTGCACAGCTCTTGCCTATTGCTTCCCCTCCGGCTACCTTAGGCACTGCTTCCTCAAGACTCTTTGTGAAGTGCGATTTTCTGAAACTGTGCAAGGTTGGTTTAATTTGATGTACCATTCCAACTAAACGTTTTATGTATTTTAGCTATTATATTTATAAAAATAATTCAATTCTTTATTTGAAAAAAGATTTGGAATGTATTTGTATAAAATTTGTTCTACTTTATTATAATGTTGGTTATCCACTATGTTTCTAAGAAAGACAAAATTCAGCTACAAGCTGAAACATACTGTATATTTAAAAAACAAATTTAATTACATTTATTGTCCTTGTAAAAATCGTAAAGATGGTCTAAGAAATGTGAACACTTAGCTTAATGCATTTTCTAGACAAGGATCTGTCCCAGATGGTGCAGATGCTACACAGACTCACATGTTGTAGCCGATCAGTCGCTGCCGCTGTACTTGCGCCTGTCCGAGTGTCTGATGCCCACTCAGCTGCAGTTGGACTGGCAGCGCCTGTGTCTAGACGAGGACCTGTCCCAGCTATCTCAGATGCTTCACAGACTCACATGTTGTAGCCGATCAGTCGCTGCCGCTGTACCTGCGCCTGTCCAAGTGTCTGATGCCCACTCAGGTGCAGCTGGACTGGCAGCGCCTGTGTCTAGACGAGAACCTGTCTCAGCTAGCTCAGATGCTACACAGTTTCAAATGTTGTAGCCGATCAGTCGCTGCCGCTGTACGTGCGCCTGCCCGAGTTTTTGATGCCCACTCAGCTGCAGCTGGACTGGCAGCGTCTGTGTCTAGACAAGGACCTGTCCCAGCTAGCTCAGATGCTACGTACATAGTTTCACTTGTTGTAGCTGATCAATCGTTGCCGCTGTACCTGCGCCTGTCCGAGTGTCTGATACCCACTCAGCTGCAGCTGGACTGGCAGCGTCTGTGTCTAGACGAGAACCTGTCCCAGCTAGCTCAAATGCTACACAGTCTCACATGTTGTAGCTGATCAGTCACTGCCGCTGTACGTGCGCCTGTCCGAGTGTCTGATACCCACTCAGCTGCAGCTGGACTGGCAGCGTCTGTGTCTAGACGAGAACCTGTCCCAGCTAGCTCAGATGCTACACAGTCTCACATGTTGTAGCTGATCAGTCACTGCCGCTGTACCTGCGCCTGTCCGAGTATCTGATGCCCACTCAGCTGCAGCAGGACTGGCAGCGTCTGTGTCTAGATGAGGACCTGTCCCTGTTAGCTCAGATGCTACACAGTCTCACATGTTGTAGCTGATCAGTCGCTGCCGCTGTACCTGCGCCTCTCCGAGAGTCTGATGCCCACTCAGCTGCAGCTGGACTGGCAGCGTCTGTGTCTAGACGAGAACCTGTCCCAGCTAGCTCAGATGTTACACAGTCTCACATGTTGTAGCTGATCAGTCACTGCCGCTGTACCTGCGCATGTCCGAGTATCTGATGCCCACTCAGCTGCAGCTGGACTGGCAGCGTCTGTGTCTAGACGAGAACCTGTCCCAGCTAGCTCAGATGCTACACAGTCTCACATGTTGTAGCTGATCAGTCACTGCCGCTGTACCTGCGCCTGCCCGAGTGTTTGATGCCCACTCAGCTGCAGCTGGACTGGCAGCGCCTGTGTCTAGATGAGGACCTGTCTTAGCTACCTCAGATGCTACACGTCTCTGATGTTGTAGCTGATCAGTCGCTGCCGCTGTACCTGCGCCTGTCCGAGTGTCTGATGCCCACTCAGCTGCAGCTGGACTGGCAGCGTCTGTGTCTAGACGAGGACCTGTCCCAGCTAGCTCAGATGCTACACAGTCTCACTGAGCAACACTTGTTCGACACTGCCTTCAAGTTTGCCCTCATCGCAGGCCTCCCTTGTGATAACGTCCTTGTTACCCAGGTAACTCTCAACTACCAAATTACATGTAAAATAAAATTAATAATTTCAATATTAAAATATGAAGTGTTTGGCATTACTTTTAAAATGTCTTTTTTAAAAAGTAATATAATTTATTTTGTTATTAATTACAATGTAGTGATGGGCCGATTCCAATTCTCGAGTCCACGATACCCTCCATACTGCGGTATCGAGGGTATCGTCGATACTCGATACTAGGGGTCTTGGGATTCGAAAAGTAATCTTTTCCTCCAATCTTGTTTCAGTGGTCTGTTTTGGCCTCTTCTACAGAACCGAGAGAAAGCGACTTTTGGAATCGTTGTGAAGCAGCATTCCAGCAGGCAAGCATCGATCCCGAAATTGCTGTAAACTTTTATCAAAGTGTTGCTGCTACATCTAATAACTTGCAAGAAAGGTAAAAGTTAAAAAAGCAAACCAATAAATTTTAATAAATTTTTGACTAAACAAATAATCTATACTTATTTAATACACTAAGGGTTTTTTTGTGTTGATAACTCCTCCTACAATTTTCAACCGATATTCAAGTTTTTGGTGTCGTTGGATAGGGCTTGATGGGTAGATGTTTCCGCCAAAAACTGATGAGAATCGGAATGAAAATAAAGGTGCTATCCACCATTGAAATTTCAAAATTTGCCATTAAATTAGGATTGAATAAACCATTTTAAACATCTGTTAATAATCAGCTGTAAATACGTGTAGTTATTGCTGATTACATATATTCACATTATTGGATTGGTCGGGTGTCATTGATTTAGAGCTAAAGTAACATTTGTACTGTATTAAAATAAATTGCTTGATTTTGAGCAACATGTATACTAGTTATATTAAATAAAAAAATCTCTTATGCCTTGTGACTTGTTAATTTAACAGAAAGGGGCCTTAAGTTATGAAATCACATTAAATGGCCAAAGTACTGAAAATACCATAAGAAAATTCTGTTAAAGACTTCAAAAACGACCGAACCGCAAAAAACTACCCATATAGTTATGAAATTGTGATTAAATATAAAACTTCATGAAATTTTGAAAAAGAGCAGTGAGAAATCTTGCCAAAATAGTGATTAGCGTCATCTCAAAAGAGCCTGATTGACAGAGGGAGTGAGGGAGTATTGTAGTTAAATTCACTGAAGGTAACTTAAGTAGTTATTAAGGATAAAATCCAAGTGTGCAATAAACTAAATAAAGTTTTGCTATAAAAAAATTATCAAAATTGTATTTTTTTCTAGTTTTTATATAATTTTCATACAAATTCATTAGATTTAGCTTTTTAAAAGGTTTTGAAATTTCGAAATTCGCCAGCTGTATGAAATGAAATGTTCACTTATATTTTGAGAGGTAATGGGTAATCAAAAGCCATTGTAAATTTTCTGATCATGAAAGTCTTTCTAAGACTAAAACATTAATTTTCCACTTAATCCCATTTTTGTTTTGACAGGTACGTGCTGCTAAAGTTTGCCCTGGGCTGGATGCTGAAGAGTCCTGCGGAGCCCGACTCCATCACCCGGCTACAGACTGAGCTGTACTCCACGTGTCTGCAGGACGGCTTCCGCCCCGAGGTGATAACGGAGGGGGTCGTGCCCGCCTCGCTTAGGTGCCTGTCGGACGACCTGGTTACGTCACGGGTACTGTCGCCCCCACAACTCACCAGCGCGCAGAGGCACCGGCTGGACGCCATCATCCACCAGCTGCTGGTGGTGGGAGACATCAAAACCGCCTTCGTGCTCCAGTCCATATTCGAACACACCAACCAGGTTTGTTGAATTTCAAAATTTTTTTATTGTTAAAGTTTAGTACCGTACTTCAGTTACTTAACTTGTTTTTTTAAGTATTTTTATATGTCGATTTTTTTAGGAAAATTGTAGAAATTTGTTGGTATTTTTTTATATCAATAGTCGGATTGTATAATTTATGGATGGGACAAGAAAACTGTCTTTTGAAAATGTTGAGTAATATATACAAAACTGCGCAAACCTGAATATTGTTGGGTATGTCTTTTGCGGTACAGAAGGATGTCTTTACCTTTAAAGGTAAGCTTGCTCGTCCTGTTCATAATTTAAGGGCCATAAGCCTAATAATAATAATAAAAAATAATAATAATTCTGTGGCATTCTTGAGATAAAACAAAAATTTTCACAAATGTTGGAAATTTTTGTTGGTACATCAATGTCTATATATGGCAGTATTTGTTGCAAAATCTAAATTCTTTTTTCATTGTTTCATTTTTAAACATTTCTTGACATTTTGTTTGAACTGTTAAATTATGAATTATGCCAAATTGGTGGTACTCCAGCCCCTTAAATGTCTCTGTTTTTTAGTTCTATTGATTAACATTTGTAACATATTTAGTACCTGCAAACTACCATTTTTATTGCAGTTTATTTCATACATTGTAATAAATTATTTTGCATTCAAAATAATAGATTGCCTATTTGATGAAATATTATTTTCTTCCAGATAAGTGCAGTAGTCTAAACATCATGATAAACATAAATTCACAGTTATCTATAATTAAATTTACCAGGGATACTGTCGGTGAGTAGCACTTCTGGTTATTAGCCGACATAAATTGCATCAGTGATAGCTGCTAACGTACTGCATATGTGCTGCTAACAGTGCAATCTATTGTTCACCAGGACTGTGAGCTTCTGTTAGCCTGCATGCGGTTGGCTGAGAGGGTCCAGACAACGACCCAGTTGCCATCGCGGATACAGGAGTACCTTGCGGACGAAACTGTGCGCAGACCCAAGATGACTTTTGCCTCACCCTTGCCAAGTATGCACATGTTTCCTATTTACAGAAAAACAGATTTCCTCCTTTAGGTTTTGACTCTTCAAGACATTGTTGATAAACTTTGCAAAGGCCCATCAACTTATCTGTATTTTATACAAAGCATTGACTTATATTTACAGTTAAACCCCACAAAACTGACTCCTGATAACTTGATACACTAGGACGCGCCTTCAGTGCTCAACCGTGCTTAACAAGATTTATTAATCACTATTTTTAGCATTTTCATGGACTGATTGTCAATATTACCTGTAATTTACACCTGTTACACCTGTAATTTACACCATTAATTTTGAAATTTTTTAATTTTGTTTTGTTAGTTATTGAACAGTTTAAAACTAGTTTAAATGAAGATTAAAATTAATTTTCTGTCATAACATGTTACTTTACATTTTGGCCTAAATAACTATTTGTGAAGTTATTGTTTGATTTAAATTTTGCTTAAGAAAAATCAACTAAGTTTAAACAAAGAATAGTTGAAAAATAATAATAACTATGAAATTTTATACTTTTTGGTCCATTTAATTTTTTTGCGACCCCTAGGTAATGACTTTTTACCTGCCCCGATCCAAAGTGTTGAAGATAAAATCTGGCATGCAGACTTCTAATCAAATTTTTCAAATAATATCTGTCTTGCTCCATGCATTCTTCTAACTTTGCACTGAAGTTGTCAAACACTTTCGCTAACATAGCAGGAGACAGGTTGGCAATTTTTTTGGTGTATGGCTTCCTTCAGGTAAACCAACTACCCTGGTTAATTTGTGTAAACTATTCATTGATTTCAACAGTCCCCCCCCACAAAAAAAGTTGCAAATGCTGAGACCTGGTTAACGAGCTCGCTATGCATTATCCCAGAAATGCAAGATGCCTAGGTCACCAAACTTGCTTCTCATGCAACTGAATGTCATCACCTCATTGGATGTATGGGCAGTCACCCCATCTTGTTGGAACCAAATTCTGCTGCAGAAAGATGGGGCGACTGCCCATACTCCCATGAGGTGATAAATTCTGAAGAAGCAAGTTTCGTGACCTAGTCATCTTGCATTTCTGGGATATTGCATGGCAAGCTCGTTAACCAAATCTAAGCATTTGCGATTTTTTTGTGGGGGGACTGTTGAAATCAAGAGTTTGCACAAATGAATCCGGGTAGTTGGTTTACCTAAAGGAAGTAATATGCCAAAAAATTTCCAACCTTTCTCCTGCTATGTTAGCAAAAGTAATTGACAACTTCAGTGCCAAATCAGAAGAATGCTTGGAGCAAGACGAACATCATTTGAAAGATTAGATGCTTCAAATCTTAAACTGAAATCAGCTCTTTTTGAGTGATTTTTTGTTAAATTCCACAAACAACAATCTTTAATATGCGATAAAACCCTTTTTGTCACATTTAACCTTGAGTTATTTTCATTTTAAACCCGTCAGATCATTTTGCCGCATCCTGTATAAAGATTTACACAAAATTGAGTTATGAGCTCATGTAATTGAAATCCCTTAGGATAGAAGGATTATAGTATTAAGAAGGGAAAGTTTTTTTACAAATTAAAAACAGACTGCTTCTAATCTGGTTGTCCCATTTTGACAGAGATGCGGTCCAAGACGAACCTATTGCAGTCGCAGTCTGTTGCACCGAGTGATCACCAGAGTGTGCTGGCGGCACTGTACGCCCTTCAGGCCCACCAGACTTGCGCCACGCTCTTGTTCTCCAATATAATCAATGCGTTCAAGGTCGCCCTGGCCCTCGGCTGCGATTACAAGGTGAGCCGATTCACTTATTTATTCATTCGGGTGGATCTAATCCCTAGATGCATCATCCGCTTGGGCTTTTTGCGCTCGTCGTTTGCATTTCAGCGTTCATCCCATTTTAGAAACCTGATAAATCCCTGCAGCCTGCAAACAAGTTACTTCTGAGGGAAGAAAGTGTCTAGGGGCTCTCTCTATATTTCCTGCAGCTCTGTACAGTCAAACAGCAAGTGATCTGCAATTTCTTTCCGACTGCGGGCTCTTCCTGCGTATCGGATCCCTAAAGTAGAGACCCACATGCAGCAGGTGCTGCCTCAAAGGACAATGTCCTGTGACCAGCCTTGTTACTTGCCTAATGTGCCTCGTCTCTAGCCATAGGATGTTGGAGGCAAATTATTGGAGAGTGAAGCATGAGCTTACTTACCCTTAGAGGTCTGCGGGTACCCGAAAATTCGGGTAACTCCGGGTATTAGCGTGAACCCGAGTGGTCGGGCGGGTTTGACACGTCTCGGTCTTTATTCGGGCGGGCTTTTATTTTAAGCCGGGTCGGGCGGGTACCTAATGCCCGAATTAAATCGGGTTGTAGGTACCCGACAGGACATTAAAAGCCAACCCGGGTTTTTAAAACTATTTTACAGCCAAAATTTGTGAATTACAACGTTCACGGAATAAATGGGCATCGTTCCACACACTATTTTAGACTAGTGGTCATAACTGCCAGTCATTATTACTGAGGTGGATGTGGATGAACTAGAAATACTTTAGCTTACTATTCGCGACACTCGCACTTGAAAATGTGGCTTCTGAAAGAAGCTAGCGGTCTCTGGTGCCTAGAAACGTAAGCAATTTTGTTTTGTTGATAATTTGGTACGCCATACTTCATATTCAATTTAAAACAAATAACATTTTGATCATGAAAGATCGTATTTGACGTAGGAACATTTGTATTCCTTTAGTACAGTACTATTTTATGCCCAAAAAATAGTTTAAACAGCATTAAATCATTTGTTGCAAGCCTAGACACCAGTAGCGCTAGCAGACTTTTGTCACTCTAACCTAAAGGAACTGCTCAGTGTCGTCGTCGTGACTGACTCACACTCTTAGACTGTGGCGTAGCCAATACCGACACCAACTGTACAAACCGAAATCAAGGTAGCAGTGGCATTGGTACTATCATTGACTTTACATACAAAGTCTTTGTTTGTAAAGTCAATGGTACTATTTACACGATAACCGGTAAATAGCAAGAGCAAAATCAAAAGTAAATAATCTCTACAGATTAGTGTTTACATTATTTTTACAATACAAAATTCATCAGTGTATATATATTTACGAAATATAATCAATATAGTACTATTCTGTGTAATTGGTTTTATTGCCGAATTATTTCTCATTCCATCTTGCAAATTGTCAAAACATTTAAGATTTCTTGAGAACCAATGAAAACAATTTCTTGGATAATGTAACAGTTGGATATGCCATAGTCAGTGGTTGGATACTTCATAGACAGATTTCTTCATTCTCTATGTAGTTTTATAGTAACGGTACTCCATGTTTGTTGTATGGTATGGCGCGATCCGTCGTCTGTATTGATGATTTGATAGATGGTTTTCCTCTCGTTCTTGTTTATTCAATTCACATTTGTGTTACTTGAGTGATGTTGAATTTTTTTCTGATATGAAAAATAAATATTAAAAAGCCACGGAATTGAGAGAATTCTAATGTCCGTGTATCCATTAACAGTCCTACTAGTGAAACCAAAGATTTGGGAAGTGTAAAATGTCGTGGATGGGCATTCATCTGCTATTTGGAATCACTCAAGCAAAGAAACAAATTTGCTGAAAGTAATCTAACAGAAATGAAATGCAATTATTTTAAGTCTGTTTTGAAAATAGGATATGGCAATATTGATTGAAAGGCCAAGTTTGAGTATAATCACATAATCTTTTCATAATAAAATAACTTTGTGTATTATTAGGCCTAGAAAAATAGGCTAGCCTACAGTATGATAATTCGCATCTAGGGTATTTTGACAGTTATAAAAGTGGTTTTTGTTTAGTTTCAACAGTGTACAATATCATTTGTATATTTGTCATGTTTGTTGAAAAAGTTATTGGGTAAAGTAACTTAGGACTAAAGGAACCCTTAGCTTGATAGGTTATTGGCTCGGGAGAATTTTTTAACTTTTTATACTAAAATAAAATACATTATAGTTTTTTTAACTTTTGTTAGGCCTAGGCCTAACTTAGTAGGTGGAAGGTTTTTGCCTTGTATTTATTAATACTATACTTAAGCTTAGTAGGCACATCAACAACTATTTTAAAATGAAATAACTTAGGCCTAGACATTTATTTTACAAATAATAGCGAAGCCGACCCGAAGTTTTATTCAACTTACAATACCCGAGCCCGACCCGAGTTTTTTTTAACATACATAGGCTACCCGAACCCGACCCGAGATTTTCTTAACTCACACACCCGAACCCGAAACCGACCCGAATTTTTCTTTAACTTATAATGTTCAAACCCGACCCGACCCGAAAATTGATGTTAATCTACTACCCGACCCGAAACCGACCCGACTTGAAAAATCACTACCCGCAGACCTCTACTTACCCTCAGTCGAGAAAGTCTGGCCCAGATTTTGCACAGATCCCCCCACGCCCATGATGTATCCAAACAGAAGTCCGATCGCGATCCGAACCACTCCTTAAGTTTGTTATTTCACAATTTGATTAGTTTTTTAGATAATTAATTTTCCAGTTTACCCCCTGTAAAGAGTAAATACAGTACACAAGCAAGAGTATCTATTAATATTGTAGCAATGAGGTTATTCGTATATATGAGGTCGAAATTGTGGTTCGGATCCCACGGTAAACTGTAGGTCCCTAGATACCATTGGCTGTTGGGTTATTAATTAACAGTTCTGTCTAAGGAGTATGTCGGCCTTAGTCAGTAACAAGACTACAAGATCACGCCACAATCATCCTACACTCATCTCTCATTCATATTCAGGTTAAAATACCCACTATGTGAGGTTCCTGTCTCAAAATAGTGATATTTCAAACCACAGAGGATACACTGATTAATGAACTGCATTAAGAGAGTGTAAACAGTAAAATGACATCAACGGAGTTTTTTTATAAATACCCTTAATTGCTCGGTTTTGAGCAACAGGTACTTTAGTGTTTTTATAATTAAATCCTCTCATTGTGTGATTTATAGGAGATCATCTTAGACACAGAGCCCCTCAACCGACTGCGGCCCGAGCATGACTTTGAGGTAGCGACAGGCCTTGTAAACCTCGCAAGCCTCACTCGCTACGAGTGCACTCAATACGTGTGCTCGCAGATAGTGAGCGTGCTTACGACTGAGCCTGGTAAGCGAGCACAGACTGGTGGTAAAAAAAAAAAAAAAAAACATAAAATTAAATCAGTAAATTTTATTTATTTGATTGGGGATCTGATTGTGTAAAGATAAAAAATACTAATTTGGATGTTTAATGATTTACTTCTAGAGAACCTAATTTTACTTGTAACTTTTATTTTCTTAGATAAAATTAACACATTTCTTTACTGACAGCTTTATAAATTTAATGATCTTAGATTGCAGGTGGTTTTTTCACACATTTTATTATATTAGCAATTGACTTCAAGCACTGGTGACTAGAGTTTATCTGAATATGCTACCACACTGAAAGTGTGTAAAGATTGAGATTTATACTTCATACCATTTCATAAAAAATTTCAAAATAGCATATATTAATGGTTCCTACACTTAACTTAATACAATTTAAATTAGGGCTACTAATATATCATTTCTTGTTTAGTGAATATTAGTCAACAGAAGAGGAGGTTACTTTGGGATTTGAGAGACAAATCTCCAATACTTTGTCAAGTTTAACTTTTAGTTTGACCAAAATATGGTCAATTGATGCATGTCGTGTGTAGAGGACGGCAAATACATGCTGTGGAGCTGTGACCTGGACACTGAGTTCTCTTGCATCCTCGAGTTGAGTGGACCGGCGCTGCTGCTGGGAAACCTACTGTTGGCTTCCGACCCACTGGCATCCTCCCACCCCTCCACCTACAGGCAAGGTAAACTACTATTACAGTATACTCTCCGGACTAACAAACATCACGCAAATCTGCGTTTTGGAAATTTTATATTTATCTATCATAAGTGTTAAAGAGGCGTAATTGCCGCCTTTATAGCAAAAAATTACAAAAATGTTGTGAACATATTTATTTACTCAAACAAGAACCATGTTTAAATGTTAGCTTGAAAATAATTTTTGGACAAATTGTCTTATAGAAGGCAATAAAGGCTCATTGAACCTTTGAAATAAATTCATCTAAATTTTATAAAATTTACAAACTATCTATTAAGATTTGAGAAGCTCAAGTCTAGGTCAACAAGATTCAGATTTTTGTTATTTCAAGCGTTTCTTTGCGTGTGACATTTTTTAAAGTTTGTTATCGAAAACAGTAGAAATCCAGTTCATATTAATATCTATCGTCAACCCATTATTAAATATTCATTATAATGCTTGCAGCCATAGAATTGTGGTGTTAAAAGATTGAAAATATATCCATTTGCCTCCAAGTCAGTATTGGAAGTCACGAAATTGACATTTACCGGCCCTGTACACTTACTCATTGGGATCCTGGACTAGAGCTCTCCCAGAATGTATTTTAATCTGAATGAAGGCTGCTGTATACAGCATAATGCACTTTTTATATCCTGAAAAGTTGCAGGGAAACTTATGATACTAATTGTTCTATTAAATAATGTAGTCGGTTTTGATGGATTTTAAGGATGTTTCTTGGCTTTGCCTTTCTAACTAACCGATGTTAGCCCCAGTATCCCATGTTCCAGGTGTGGAACTGCTGGTGCTGGCACACAACTGCTTCACCAAGGTGTGTCACATGGAGGGCATCTCCTCTGTCCTCAACTTGTCCCGTTCTTTGGCCAGCCGACTGCTCAACTGCAACCAATGGCCTCTCATGGTATGTCTTGATCAAATAATTTTCCAACCGATTAGTAGAACAATCTGGTTATTAAATAACTAGACCAGTGTTGTTTTTATTCTTATCATTATTGTTTTTGATCAAGTATATACAGTAGGTGCGGAGTCACGGATGTTGTAGAGGGTTTGTCTGGACTAGGTGTAGAGATGTAACTCTCTTCAGTTGCTACCTCACTCAAAACTTGGCCATCCAAGACTTTCGCGACAAGATGTGGATTGTCTATAGGAGAGCGTGCTCGGCACCACTGGGCTCGTCATTGTTGGCAGCGATTTCAACGCAAGAACCGTCGATTGGGAATGCTCTTTAATTAACAACTCCCAGATAAAATACATACTAGACTTAATCGCTAGGGCTAGACTCGTCTTCCTAAACCAGGACGACACGCCTACTTTTCAGCGCCCCAGGCAGAGAGGCTTGATCTCTAATGTAACCTTTTCTGAGTCACTTCTTTCGACGAACTCTGGCTGGTTGGTGGTGGAAGATTACTTGGGTAGTGATCAGCAATATATTGTCTTTGACATCCATGACATAAACCGTAGAGTTTCCGCATACCGGGAAGGCCCCTGTTGGTTGAACACCAATACACTGGACTTACTCAATTTCATCAAAATCATCTCTCGGGGAGAGTAGGAGAATCTAGGCGAGGCTGGTGCCCAGGCATTAGTAACACCCACATGTAGCTTATTGTCTTGGCCTGCGACTGGTCTAACTGCGAAGGAAACTCCGCACTTTTATATAATTTTGAAACATTTGTTAAGTTAATGTATATTTTAGGGATGGACGGGTCCCGAAATTTCGGGAAAATTTTCGGGAAATTTTCGTCCCGATCATCGGGCGGGATTTTTTTATACTCGGGAATTTATCGGGACGGGAACTGCCGAACGGCGTTCCTGCCGTCTAACGAGGACGGCGATCGCGGCCGACGATCTCGCTAACGAGGACGGCGATCGCGGCCGACGATCTCGCTAACGAGGACGGCGATCGCGGCCGACGATCTCGTTAACGAAGACGGTGATCGCGGCCGACGATCTCGCTAACGAGGACGGCGATCGCGGCCGACGATCTCGCTAACGAGGACGGCGATCGCGGCCGACGATCTCGCTAACGAGGAAAACACGGCTTAGCTATGGCTTATATTAATTAGATTTTAGGGTTTATAGCTTTAAATTTACATTGTTATAATTTTTTTCGTTATACACTCCTTAATTTTTTTTTCTGATGTAGCAAAAAATAGTTAAATGTATTCATTTAAATAACAATAAAAGTATAATGTCTAATAGTTTATTATTTCTTAGTTCAATTTTCTTATTTATATTCTTCAAGGAAGAAACTGTATCAGTAAAATCAATGAATATAAAAAAAATGGCAAAATATTTCTTAGGTTTATAAATGGCATTGGCTTGTTGAACAACTTCTTTTCTGAGTGTTAATATTCATTCTAATTTAAATTTGTGTTTTTTTGTTCTTTTTTATCTGAGCAGGCCTTATTTATTGTAATATAGTATTGTTTTATTTACAATTTTTCCAATTGTTTTAATCTATTTATTTTTTTTTCTACCGGTACCGTACATGTTTATTTTCATTCTTCGTACCAAACGTTTAATATTTCATTAAACAAAACTTGTATTAGGCTAAATAAGACATGGGCAAAATTTTTCCTTTATGTGTGTTTAGTGATTCGACTTAAATTTATTTGGTTACAATAAAATTTATACTTTCCCATGATCTTATTGCATCCTTAAAATATCAAAACTATATATTTGAATTTTTCAACAAAAGGACATTCATTGTAACTTAAACAAAAACAAGTGGAACAAGTTGGAAGGAGAACTAGTTGATATTTAACATTAATTTCTCTGTATACGACACTCAGATAAAAATCAAAACGAATATTTCCCGATAGCGCCGAGAAGAGCAATCCCGTCCCGAAATTGGATGGGAAATAAAAATTCCCGTCCCGTCCCGTCCCGAACTAAAAATCCATTCCCGTCCATCCCTAGTATATTTTAAATATTAGTATTTCTGTATTGATATGTATTGGAATTATTTGGTCATTTACAGGTGCGTTTGTTAACGGGAATTGGACGTTACACTGAAATGAGCTACATTTTCCAAATATTGAAGGATAATGACCAGTTTGAGTTTTTGTTGGGTAAAGGACTGGACAAGGTAAGTAATTTTACTATTGATATACACTTTTTATTTTCAAAGCACTGTACAAATGTAAGAATAGTTTTTTTGTATGAAAGTTATGAATTGATAACCATTATTTTATTGTTGTTACATATTTAACAAAAATTCCAATATGTTAAGATTTGGGGAATAAGGTTATAACTGTGGAAAAATAATTAATTTTATTCTTGACACATAAATATCTTAGCTTATTAGAGAATTTTTAAAAGTCAACATAAGTAGTTTTAATCCATCAGTCTGCAAGCTAGATATGTGCATTTGTGTGCTACGGCAATCTCTTGGACGGAGTTAAGTATTGCCTAGTCTTTCCATAACCAGTTTAAAATTGAGATTAGAAAGCTCTAGGCCAAGTTTGAGACAAAAGTATAAAGGAAAGAGATTGACGGAGAACTTAACAACAGAAGTTAGGTTGATTAATCAGAGTCTACTAGCACAACTCACAAAAAATAATGTAATAGACATGAAAACATTTTTGCAGTTGGAAGTTGTTGGTTTGAAGCAGGCTTGCCAACTTATCAACACAAATGAACCTCATTAAACTTGCAAATCTTTGCTTACCAGATGTTGAATGTCATTCCAAAACTGAGACCTGATTTCACTCTTTTTGTCAGGTACTCTTTCTGACAGGTCACACTTTTGTCAGCTCTTTGGCCAATAAATCTGATTTTATGAACCGTTTAAGCAGACAGAAACTGGTCTTGATGACTGAACTTGCACACCGATCATTGTGTTATAGAAAACGATTTTTGTTTTGAAACATTAAGGTTGTTGAACATATAAGAGTGTGTTGAATCACAAAATATTGACAATCGAGGTTGTATTATTTACTTATGGCTGACATATCAAAACTGAAATTTTAAATAAAGAATTAAAGACTGTCAAAGTTTTTAAATTTATTCCTGGAGTAAAGTTTTGTTTGGTCAGCACCCGCAGCTGATGGCTGCCACGCTGGAGTTTGTCCGCCACGACAAGGAGCTGTTCTCCCTGGTGGCCCACCACTTCAGCATGTACAGTGAGCTGGCGGCGTTGTACGAGGACGAGGCGCGGACCGAGCTCAACAGAGTCGAGGTTAGGGGGTAAAACTCCTCATTTGAGATGGGCATTATTTAATGTTCGGTAACGAGTTAAATACCACTTTTAACGACCTGTAATCTGTTACCAAGGTATTAGGTTACTTGAAACAACCTATTATTTTTGTAACACCAACGAACAATCAGGAACAAAACGTTCTTAACAATAAAAAAGTATTTTATTTTATTAAAAAAAAGTTGTATTAAATCTAAGCTAGGCCTAAATTTATCCGAGAAATCAACCTAGTGTGTGGCATCATGAACACAAAAATACTCGTCACAAATAGGTACAAATAGTAATAACACTAAGCGTGAGAAAAGTTACATTCTTGTCAGGCAGGAACAATCAAACGCTATAACAATGGTAACAGGCCTAATGGCCATAGAAATTTTTTGTTACACGCGTAAAGACATAACAACCCAACTGAGATGGAATGAACAAACGGCCAGTAACAGGGTTAAAGAAAATAATATCTAGCATAATTTTGTTTCATTCACAGTGGGCTACGATGTGGTGGGGAGTTGTAATAAGAGTCCGGTTACAGTTACAAAATTAACACCTTACTGAAAAATGTTACCAAGTTGGAATGGTTCCGTGTAACGCATTATTCAAAAGTAAGGGCAATTTCCATTCCTACTATACACTTTTTGTGGCTACAGAATTGTAAGATTTTAAGATTTGTAAGATTGTAAGTGCCCCATGTTACCCTCTTATCATTATTTGCTTCTTTTCCACAGCATGGTCATAGACTAGACGTTAAACAGTATTGACTCTTATTATACATGACACTGTCACAATTGTAGTCTTTTTCTGTAGTTGGATTTTTGTTAACATATATCAATAAATACTAAAAATTAGCGTTTATGACCATTTAACACAGTTTCATCTACATATACCGTTTGTCCAATTGAGAGCGAATTCAACATGGTTTGGTCATTTAAATTCATCAGATTAAACTTTTATAATAATAATAAATAATATTGGCATTTAAAAAAAATCAATAATTCAGACATTTTATCAACTAGAAAATTTTCCCTAAGTGTTAATAATTTAACATTGTGAGCAAATAATATCAGCGTTGTTGGTTATAAAGAGAACTAAAATCCTGAACTATAGGTACTGTTATTAAATAAATAAATTCTGAAGATTAGCTTGGTAATTGGAAAGCTTAGCATCAGAGTAAACGATGAATTATGATTTTTAATTTCTGAAAGGGATATAAACAATAAAAAATAGATTGAGAATAGAATCACTTAACAAAATAACTATTAAGTGAACCCTCCAAATAGGCACAATTCGCTATTTCATGATATTTATTTTAATTAGTTAAATTGGAGGGTAAAAGTTGTCTCAGAAAGCAAATTCCTAATAATTTTATCAATCGACGATTTAACAGTTTGTATAAATAAAAATCCTTTTACATAAAAAATATGTCTTGTTTTCATACCAGAGACACCACCCGCTAAAACTTAAGAAATACCGATGATCTGATGATACCTCCTTTTCATAAAACAGCCAGTTTTGAGAGACAAACATATTTTTAAACAATTAAACTCTTCAGTACCCTCATTCTTAAAAATAAATAAATACATAAATAAAAACACAATCAGATGTGTGCAGATTCAGGTCTTATTTGTTTTAGAAGGAATTTTAATTTTTGTAGTGTATGTCAGTGGCGATAGATGAGGCTATTGTATTTAGTCTGACGATAAAATTCTAGATTCTTTAATGAATAACAATTCTTTCAAAGAAGCATTTTAACTTAAGGCATAGGACTTGGATTAACTATCCTTAAGAAGTTGTATATTGAAGGGCTAATTAAAAAGACCCATTGAATGGATAAAAATCCATTCAATCACTCTTTTGGTAAAAAGTCATAAACAAATTTAATGGCTCAACATAAGTTTGTTGTATGTCTTAAACGTTTCTAGATTGGCGAGGCAGGAGTTGTCGTGAGTCCACACAACAAGGCTTGCCTACAGACCGTCATGTCCAAGTATACGGATGCCACTGAACACTACATGCAGGTACCTTGACAATGCAGGTTTTAAAATTATTATAAGATAGGTGATATACTAGATTTTTTAGTAAAATATGATTATATGTAAATGAATTTCAAGAACTCTCATGTTTTGTCTTCAGGAGAAATAAATATAACACCTGCATGTCTATGACAGTACAAGCTGTAGCTTGTTTTTAAAAATTTTAAATTTAGTGCTGATTAAAAATCTACTGTTGTTTAAAACTAATTAAATGTGACTCCAATTTGGAAGAAATTCCAATTTGGCATTTAATTTGCCATGTTTTGGCCTAAACATTGCAAAACCATTACTATAAAATAATGTTAAGATATTGTCGTTAAAAGAATGAATACCACCTATCAAATATTTTTTCAAAATTGAGTTTTTGGTATCACTGCAGCAACCATGTGATTACAAAGGCAATGGTGGCCGTAATTCGCTGAAATCAATGGGATAGCGTAAGTATAGCTATAGCTATTATGAGTGGTCATTGTGCTTTAGCTCAACACTATCAAATACGATTTTAAGCTTTTGGTGGGCCAGTCTATTGTTCTAGTGGAAGCAAGAGACCTCAGTTTTTGTTGGGTTTGGGTAGCTTTCATGCTTTTAAGTATTTACTGAGGGTCTTGAGGTCATTTTCTTAGTACTACCGCAGTATGTTGGGATTCCTGGTGCTCATTAGCCAGTACTTACTAATAGTTTATCACTAATGACTAGTTCCGGGATATATTATATTATATTATCCCATTATTCTAGTTATGAATGTAGTACAAAATTTATAAAGCTCTGAAAAAATCCCCCAACTACGTTCTGGATGAAAATCTAAATTTAGGTTCAAGTATCTTGTTTGTCAGAGTCGAGGAATTAGGTGATTGTAAGAATCCTGATAACGCATATCAGCTGATCACCCCCCTCCCAAACCTACATCATCAAGCGGACATTGACTAGTCATTTCGCATCCATCGGTGTGTTCGCTAGTGACTCATGTTTTGCCCGGCCAACCTCAAATTAACTGTTAAATGTATCACGTTTTTGTTTGTCTTTGTGATGTGTGATAGATAAACTGAATATTTTTAAATTTTGACTATGTGTTGTAAGTTTCTGACGGCATCCCAACGGATTTAATAATATAACCCGAAACTAGTCATCAGTGAAAAACTGTTAAGATTTGACGACGGCATAATGGTACGCAACATTGTAATCTATGGTCACTGCAGGCAAAAATGAAAAAAGTTCAGTCTTTTCTTTAAACATTAATTTTGATCCGGACACAATATTTAGTGTCTTTTCTTTGTGTGACAGGCCAAGATGATGAAGTGTGGAGTGTCAAGTGTGCAGCAGGCAGAGTTGATAGCTGTCCAGTTGTCCCTCCTCTCTAACACTTCCGACACCCATGTGCCATGCCTCATCAACCTCTCCCACGACCAGGCTGTCTCTCTGATCAACACTGTCTTGAGGTGA
The DNA here is from genome assembly GCA_030545055.2 of Neoaliturus tenellus. Classification (NCBI taxonomy): domain Eukaryota; kingdom Metazoa; phylum Arthropoda; class Insecta; order Hemiptera; family Cicadellidae; genus Neoaliturus; species Neoaliturus tenellus. Next base: position 249,952,261 of record CM061533.1, on the reverse strand, counting down.
GTGTCATCAAGTGTTGAGTGTCCAGCAGGCAGAGTTGATAGCTGTCCAGTTGTCCCTCCTCTCCAACACTTTCGACACCCACGTGCCATGCCTCATCAACCTCTCCCAAGACCAGGCTGTCTCTCTGATCAACACTGTCTTGAGGTGAGTGTCATCAAGTGTTGAGTGTCCAGCAGGCAGAGTTGATAGCTGTCCAGTTGTCCCTCCTCTCCAACACTTCCGACTACCATGTGCCATGCCTCATCAACCTCTCCCACGACCAGGCTGTCTCTCTGATCAACACTGTCTTGAGGTGAGTGTCATCAAGTGTTGAGTGTCCAGCAGGCAGAGTTGATAGCTGTCCAGTTGTCCCTCCTCTCCAACACTTTCGACACCCACGTGCCATGCCTCATCAACCTCTCCCAAGACCAGGCTGTCTCTCTGATCAACACTGTCTTGAGGTGAGTGTCATCAAGTGTTGAGTGTCCAGCAGGCAGAGTTGATAGCTGTCCAGTTGTCCCTCCTCTCCAACACTTTCGACACCCACGTGCCATGCCTCATCAACCTCTCCCAAGACCAGGCTGTCTCTCTGATCAACACTGTCTTGAGGTGAGTGTCATCAAGTGTTGAGTGTCCAGCAGGCAGAGTTGATAGCTGTCCAGTTGTCCCTCCTCTCCAACACTTTCGACACCCACGTGCCATGCCTCATCAACCTCTCCCACGACCAGGCTGTCTCTCTGATCAACACTGTCTTGAGGTGAGTGTCATCAAGTGTTGAGTGTCCAGCAGGCAGAGTTGATGGCTGTCCAGTTGTCCCTCCTCTTCAACACTTCCGACACCCATGTGCCATGCCTCATCAACCTCTCCCACGACCAGGCTGTCTCTCTGATCAACACTGTCTTGAGGTGAGTGTTATCAAGTGTCAAGTGTCCAGCAGGCAGAGTTGATAGCTGTCCAGTTGCCCCTCCTCTCCAACACTTCCGACACCCACGTGCCATGCCTCATCAACCTCTCCCAAGACCAGGCTGTCTCTCTGATCAACACTGTCTTGAGGTGAGTGTTATCAAGTGTTGAGTGTATAGCAGGTAGAGTTGATAGCTGTCCAGTTGTCCCTCCTCTTCAACACTTCCGACACCCATGTGCCATGCCTCATCAACCTCTCCTACGACCAGGCTGTCTCTCTGATCAACACTGTCTTGAGGTGAGTGTCATCAAGTGTTGAGTGTCCAGCAGGCAGAGTTGATAGCTGAATATAACTATTATATTCCCTCTGGGTCAGAGGTCAGAGCCCTTTGGACAGATTTGCACCAAATTTCAGAAAAACCGTCCTTGAATAATGCTTAATAATACTGTACCTAAAAGTTTCATTACTAGTCCGGGACATTTAGCCAAAACATGGCATTGAACTAGACAAAATTGGCCGGGTAACGAGACGTAATGGAATGAGTTTGGTATGTGTCCCTGATCATTTGTTAAAATTCCCAACTTTTCCCACAACAGGAACATCCGCCATTTTGGAAAATGGCGGAAAAAGTTTATTACGGTGTAAGTGTTTACTAAAATGGGATTTTCATAAAGCCCACACCACTTAGATTCACCCAAAAACGTTTATATTGTTCACAATTAAATACCGTACAAGTAAATACCCTATTTATAGGTATAAATTTTGTTTTAAGGTTCAATATGTGCACTTAAATTTAATATTTCGTCATAATTTTGGGAAGTTATTTTGGTTTTTTGGAATTTACGGCGTTAATATCAGAGATATGACATTTTTAGTCCTTAAAAGAATTGTAGCCCTTGAAATTGTGCATCAATTGAGCTCTTTCGATTGTTTATTATTTACAGCAACATTGATTGTGTACAGTAATAACATAACATCAGACATTAGGCGTATTTGAGCTTTTGAAAAAATGTGTGATGAGCGGTATCACACATCTGATAGCTGTCCAGCTGATAACACACAACAGATGTGTGGCACACTGTTCTAGTTGTTAGATTTTTGCAGCTACAGCCTTAATCTGTAACTTAACATTAAACTGTAATGTAACTCTGTACGTTAATTTAGTTAACGCGCTGAGTACCGATCAGGGTGATTAGACTGACGCAGAGATATATCTGCAGACTATTGGGAGACGAGGAACAACGTATTAGGTATACATATACTTGGCTGTGTGACCTTGAACATGCCCTTATCCCCTTCTCCTTGTTACGGAGTATTCGCCCATCGTCCACTCTCCAGTAACGAACATAGTGCAAAAGCAGACGGTATACGTCGTCTGATTTCCTGCTAAATACAAATCCAAATTATTGACTCTCCAGATTTTTAATGTCCGAATTACCCACGCTCTACTGTATTAAGTTTCCAAATACTCCTAGTACAGGTTCATCAGTAAATTACACGTGTGGAAATTATCTTCCGTGTTGATAAAAATATGAAATGAAGAGTAACAAAATGTGTGTTGTAATTTCAGCTGTGAGCAGGCCCACATCGTAGCAAGTGCGTACAACATAGCGGTGGACTGGAGTGCTGCACTCTACCACAACTGTGTGGTCAAGGGCGACTGTTCCTACCTCACCACGTGGATGAGGCACCACGAGCTGACCAAGACCGTGGTTCAGGATGTGGTCCGGAGGTCAGTGGTAGTGTGAACAGCGGGTGACAACAATCGGTTATTCAAAGTATATTTGTGTTAGTTTTGGAGTAGCGATGTTTATTTTGAGTCTTCGGGGGAAAGAATGTCCATTGGTACAGTGAACATTAATTAATCTCAATAATACCACTCATAGTTTTTTTTAAAAGATAATTTAAACAAATTTAATTAACATTCTAAAATACTAACTTTTGCTGAAAAGGAAATGATGAGTTTTTAATGAATACAATGTAGCATGCTGCGTTTACTGGAAAAAAATATTTGTACTGTATCTTTTTTTTTACTTTGTATAAAAACTTTTCTAAATAGTACAATAATTTTTTTAAATAGTACATCTCTGCGAATATGAGCTATTATGAAAGTGAAGTTTGTTTATAAGAGTTCCATTTAAACATAATCGAGCCCATTTTTAATATGTAAAAAATGTTCATCCAATTATCAATGAACCATTTGAAGCTCTAAAAGCTTCAAAAGCAATATTTTAAGCAAACTGTTGAGAACTGATAGAAACAACTGTTAACATGGCTGGTTTGGCTGTGATTGTAGATTCCAGAGTGAACCCGACATGAGTGGTGGGGTGGAGATGAACATGAGGTGGTTTGTGTCGTCTGTCACTCTGTTGGATGTCAAGTACCGCGTGGCCAGTCAGCTAGGCTTTAAAGATATTCTCCAACAGCTGCTCTCCAGCCCGGACATGGCCTACCTCAAGGACACCGTCTGGCAGAGCGGCTTCAAGAGTCAAGTCATCTAGTCTTCAACCACTGAAGCAGAAAACCTGCACTGTTTTTTGGAACTAAGGGAAATTTATTTCAACGATGATCGATCACAAGCGTTTAATCGGTTTGTTAAGTCAGATGAGAGGAGTTAAGCCAGTTATATTGGGGATAACGCACGCTGAACCTAAAATTGATTTGGGGAGGATTACATTAGAGAGGCACTCTACACTAACCCTACTAACGTACTAGATATTACGACTGTATTCAATTATTTTTATATATTATTTTTTATCGTAGGGTGATAATATTTTGCACTCATATCTTTATCAAGTCATACATTATTTCTTTATTTACTTAGTCTAATTAATTATAAGTCTTACAACAGAACTTCTATATTAACTGTTCCCATTTCCAAATCTATTTTTGTATTGTTTTACTATACTTAGTCCTTAATTGAAGAAATTTTAGTTTAAAGAATGAAATAATAAATTTAAAAAGCTTCAAACTGTGATTCTATGGCTGTGTGTATTAGATGAAAGTTCACTTAGATGATCCTTTTTTTTATAGTAATGTTTATAATGAATTGTTTGTGTTACTTCTACATGATTTTAATGTTTAATTGCTGAAAATTTATGTACAGAAAATATTACCGATGTATTCCACATTTATCTATTAACTTTATGTCTTATAGAATGATTGTTTGCTCTTAACTATTAGTTTTTTTCGGGCTTTTTAATATGGTAAGGTTAAACATAATTGGGCAAGATAAAACTAAGAATGCATGCTTTAAAGTGTGTTTATTGTAACTGATTGTGCTAAAATGCCCTTTAATTGTGGAATATGGCTCAATACATTGGGCACCTCAAGGATTGGAATTCTCCCTCAGAAATGTACAAATATTTGTAATTTATATGAATAAATTTTAAAAATAAATATATTTAATAGTAAGAGATCTAAACAACTTTATGTGAATGTTAAACATCCCATGTAATAAATCCCATGTTTACATCCCATGTTTAACATCCCATGTAATACATGTAACTGATTAATGATTGTTATTGAGAACAGGCTATGAATGATGAATCAGATTTGATAGCTTACATCAACTAACATATTGATTAAAGTGTATTTACATATTTTACTAATTTCATAAAGCAATCTATAATTTTGTGATGTACTGTTGCCAAAGTTAAAAATATATTTTACTTTATTAAAAAATGCTTTTTCTTACACATCCTTCAGCTCTCTGAGTTTTCATAAAGTGGTATATAAAAAAGTGGCTTTTAGGGGCAAAAACCTCTAATCTTAAAATAAAATATAGATCATAGCATTCGAAGTGTTGAACAGTACTTCACTACTAAAGTTTCCAGAAGCTTTAAGAGGAGGTTAAAGAGCTCTCTCAGAACTTCATGCAGTGCTTCGTCCGCTCCCATTTTATGCCTTTATTTGAAGTCCAATAAAAGTGAGGGGATTTAAATAAAAAATAATGAAGGGCTATTTGATTTGCTTTTTGATTTTTAAAATATTTTTGGTTTGCATACCAAGCTATAATGGTTCAAAGGCAATCAACTTTTGACCATCATAGCTTCTTAGTCTTTATCTTTTATTTAAAACCTCTCTCACTTTTGTCGGACTTTAAATCAAGTAAAAAATGGGAGCGGGTGAAGCACTGCACGATAATTTTTGACCAGCCAGACCTTAAAATGGTCGTGCAACAATGCGAAACATATTCTGGTACTTACCGCAACTGCGCAGGCTCTATCCTTTTAACCCCCTTTTAATTTTTATTCATAATACAGTATAACCTCGATTAACCGTCACTCTTTGTTATTTGGCACTGTTAAATGCACATTTTGCTACTTTTAATTTATCGTAAATAAAACCGTGCCAAAAGGGTATATACGCTTTTCGTTAAATGCAGTGACCATGATTTCAAATAATTACATATTTTTTCACTTGTACATGGTTGAATTTCTTTCTAACTTCATAATGAACAGGTTTATAATGATTAATGGTATTTCTGTTATCCATCTATTTACTTAAACATCAATAGTCCTGGTCCCATGAGTGACGGTCAAATAGAGGTTCCACTGTATTTAACAAAATATTGTTTGCATAAAACATGTAGACCTAAAGCATGATTTACAATCCTGTACTATTAAAACACACACCAAGAATGCTTCATTTAGTCTATTGTTAAAAACAAGTTTGATCTAGAAAAAAATAAGTTTTCAAAAGTAATCATAGCTCTTGAGCAATAATGACCAATTAACTTAACAAAAAATGAGAAAAAACTTGATGGATTCTCAGCAGTCTTTTAGGAATAATACACTTAAGTGTTCGTCATACACTATCCATCTGGGTGTATACTGGAATTATACTGGAATTTCAAAATAGATACTGGAATAATTCAATTTTATTAAAATCCGGAAATTATTGATTTTACAATGCATAAAATAAAGATTTTGTCATTTGATCCGTACATTTGATGTAAAAATATTTCATGGTTATCAAGTTTGTTTGCAAACCAAAATCAGAAACTTGTAGTTCTGTTCAAATAATTAATTGAGCAATTAATAAATCTAAAGAAATCCGCGCATACGGTTATAAAGGTTTATCCTGTAGATGAACAGAATGCCATTACAATTCACATCAGCCTTCACAGGCTTTCAAAGTTTCAATATTAATCTTATGGGAGAAGGGTAATTTATTAAATAGAGTAACAAGAAGAGTTTATAGAAGAGTTTAAATCAGGTGATTTTTTTCTAGAATTTTGACCAGTGATGATATTTTAATACAAAAATTCATGTTGAATTTATTTATGTGTATAAAACTTTGTTATTGTTACTCCATATTCAGATTAATAATTTGCAAGTGATACTGGAATTTTTGAAAAAAATTTACTGGAAATACTGGAAATATACTGGGATTCCAAAATCAGGTATCAGTAGACACCCTGTCCATTTAAAAACCATGTATTGTCTTGTTTGTTCGTAAGCTTTATTCATTTTTTGCCCCTGTCAAACTTTATTATTTTTAAGACTAATCACCCCATATTACCATCCAAACGCTTTTTTGATTTACATACAGACTAGATTTGATAATTTTTTAAATATTAGAAGAAAAACAGAAACTGTTAACTGACCATACATGTAATGGTTTGCCGAATGACACAGTGTAATAGGTACAGATCAATTTGGTTGATATGATTTCTAAAGTTGATGTTGAATAAAAAGTTTTGTTGTAATGAGTTATTTGACCATTACATGTATGGACTATAGCTTCTTTTACTTTATTTTACAATTTACAAAGAATTTTTGTTGTACAAATGATTTCTTAGAATATAAACGGAATTTCTCAGAATCGTAATTACTAAAATTTTGTCAATTGATTTTGGAATCTTGAATTGTTTTCTAAATTTCACATAATTTGGGGTTAAAGTTCCTCGTGCTCCAAACATAAGACCAATCACACTTAAATTTTCAATGTTGTATTTCGATTTGAAGAATGGGATAGTTGGTTCATAGATTTCTTTTTTTTTCTTGATTGATTTCCTCAGGCTGTTTTAGAGAGTCTTCAAATCGTACCGTAGGATCTATAATCCACCCTTCATTCTTCTTACGGTTGATGGCCAATATGTCTATTCTTCTAGTACTTCCAGCGTCTGAAATACAAAATACCTCCTCATATACTTCTAGGTTTTGTTTTTCGAGTTCGGCTGCTAGGATTTCCCTGACAGAGTTGTGCCTTTTGTTGCGGAGGAGTTCACCTTGCTTGCAGGATCCCAACACGTGTGCAAGAGTTTCAAACTCATTGCAGTGTCTGCAATGGTTCGTGTTGGGTCCGCGCCCGGGAACAGTCCTCACTGAAGCAATATTGCACGTCATCTTTAAGCTGTCGCGCCATTCTGAGTCAGAAAGACCCTCTTTTTTAAATACCCAGAAATTGGCGGATTTAACTTGGCTGTACAGAGAAACTCCTTTTCCTTTTTGAGGTAATTGTATCCAGGAATTAAATTCCCTTTCTTGGAGTTTCTTTCTAATGTCCTTGCTGGAAGTTTTTTCTTTTGGGATGTTAGGGAATTCTGATGTTGATAAATTTAGAGTGTTTAAACATTCCTCTTTTTCTCTTTCAAATGATAGAGGTATGTATTGATTTTTGGATCTTTCTAGAATTTTATAGTTGTTGAATTGTTGGATGAAGGTCTCCCATTCTAATTTCATTACATTTAATCCTTTTGAGTTTTTGTTAGAGTATAAATAAGAAAGTAAAATCAACAGTCAATTTTTAATAATTTGTAAGTTTAGTAACGCTACCAGTGAATTTGTAGGTATTCGACAGCAAAGACAAAATTGTAGTATTGCAACTTTATGATATTCTTCACTCATTGTCATCATCTGGGTCTCATTTAAAAATCCAAATAATTTTAATAGTTATCCCACCTAAAAACATGTCTTTTAAAGACAGAACACTATTTAATGTAGGCTACACAAAGCAGACATTTTTCAAATCCCCATGTCATTCTTATGGAGAAAGATTTAGGTTATTTTTCATTTCCTGGTGACTTTTGGATAATTTTCCCTGGTCTTTGGGAAAGAGACCTTTTATTTGAGACCCCTCCCATCTTCCTGCAATTTGTATAACGCTCATAATTTTGCTCAAAAAATTTCGCTTTCAGATCCTAAACATATAAAAGGGAAAGCCCTACTCACTCACTGACTCACTCATTCATCACTAGGCTAATTCTCCCACTTCTGGACTAGCAAGCTGAAATTTGGTATACTCATTCTTTAGGCTTAAAATAGTAAAAGTCTGACTATTTTCATATTAGTTTTCACAAAGGGCTACGCCCTAGACGTCCTCAAGGTTACCATGTTATTCTTTTATGGAAACAACATTTTTGTATTTTAACATATTTATTAACTTTATAAACCGCTGTACTCATTTAAATTATTGAGGGATGATTGGTAATAAAAATAAACTGTATCAGATAACTGACACACACTTTCTAGTAACAAGACAAAAAGGTGTTAAAAGCAGTGACCCAGACAGCAATGAACGTTTACAAGAAGTTTGCACATCAATTTCAACTGCAAACGAAAATGTTTGCTGTAAATATTCATTGATAACATGAAATTGTTTTAAGCACTTTCCGCAAATATGCAAGTTTACACTTCTCACATTTGCGGAAAGATTTTCACAGATGTTTGCAAAAAGTGATCAACGAATGTTTTCCAAAAGTGATCAACTAATGTTTTCCAAAAGTGATCAACGAATGTTATCCAAAAGCGATCGACGAATGTTTTCCAAAAGTGATCGATGCATGTTTTCCAAAAGTGATCGACGAATGTTTTCCAAAAGTGATCGACGAATGATTACCAAAAGTGATCGACGAATGATTACCAAAAGTGATAGACAAATGTTTACCAAAAGTGATTGACGAATGTTTTCCAAACGTGATCGATGAATGTTTTCTAAAAGTTATCAACGCATGATTATCAAAAGTGACCAATGCATGTTCGCCAAAAGTGTTAAAAAGATGTTTGAAATAGTGTGCAATGAATAGTATATTTCACCACTCGTCTGGAAAGTGATCCATTTCAGGGCGAGATAGTGTTTTACGCGCGAGGTGAAGCCAAGCATGGAAAACACTATCTCGCCCCGAAGTGGGTCACCTTCCGGACGAATTGTGAATGATACTTTTCATCACGGTGCAATTAATAAAATATATGAATGTTTTAAAGGAGAATTATTCGTATTTTTTTCGTTATTACACATAGTTAACAAAGACAGAATTAAAAATTTAATTTGTTTTGAATTCAGCTGATTGAGTTGTTGCTGTACAGGAAAAGTTTGTTGATGTAGTAAAAAATTGTTTACCTTGGACCGAAAGTAATGTTTATTTACGGAAAAACAGATGATGGTGACTAGTTTTATCTGTTTTGAAATTGACGACTTTCGAAAGCCTCAGCTGCACGGAAAGTAGCTACTTTCAAATACAGAGTGATGATAATAATTAATTTTGTAATAGAATGGGTTGCTGGCCATTTGTTAATAAATGTGGAACATAAATATGGCACTTATAAACTGATATGCAGCTTAATTTCAACCACCTTTAGTTATTTGACATGTCATGTGCAGAATGAATCATACAGTTATCCAAAAGTAAAACATTTAAAACCAAAACTTTTGTAATTTAAACACATTATACATAAACTTGAAAATAAATTGTTGTAAGATCGAGTTTTTTTACAGTTATAATCAAACTTCATTTAATATGATTCATAAATTGCATGAACACTATTATAAAATCAATGTTTTCTTTTGTTTCAATGAAATATAAACAATTTTATAAACAAAAAAATTCTCAAGCAGGGAACATAAGAATAAAAATCGTTATTTTGCAAATATTTTAATTTTGAATTATTTACAGAATATAGATTATAAATTTAAAGATAAATAGATTACATACAGAGATATATAGATACATAAACTATGTATACATCAGGTTAGTTAGGTGTTGGTTCAGCTCCTTTGGATTCCCTGAAAAAAATACAATGAATTAAAAAAATTTTCGGCCTATAGCAATAAATGGCCTACTCTATACTTATTTAATACGCTAAGGGGTTTTTTTGTGTTAACTCCTCCTACAATTATCAACCGATTTTCATATTTTTGGTGTCGTTGGATAGGGCTTGGTGTGTAGTTGTTTCCGACAAAAATTGATGAGAAACAGACTTAAAGTAAGGGCGCTATCCACAAATTAAATTTGAAATTTTCCCATTGGAAAAACTTTGCGATTGGTTTGAGAATTTTGCACAACTGTTAACGTTCAGCTGTAGTTTTTGGTGATCACTGATATTCACAATATTGGATTGGTCGGATTTAATTGATTTAGAACTAAATATAACTTTTGTATTGTGTCAAAATAAATTGCTCGATGTCAAGCAACACGTGCACTAGTTAATAATCATCTATTTTTCACCTATTTCTACTTGAAAAAGTTTTAGTGTTTCTTATCTTATTTGTATTTCAAAATACTCACAACTTGAAACCTGTAATGTATGTTACAATTAATTTATTTATAACAATATTACTTGGGGGACCATGCATTTTCTCGATTAATCATGTATAATTTGTAAGACAAGCTTGTTTGCTCTGCTCACTTGCCAGGCCAAGGGATGCTACATTCTGGTTATGTGTAATGAACCTCAAATTTAAATTCCATTTCCTGAATTTTTAGTTATCAACCGATTGAATAGCTACAAAAAGTTTTTCAATAAGGTCCTACTTTAAAGGTATGTGGGATGCAAACTGCATTTTTCCAGTCGGGACCTGCTACACTCACATTTCTCAATTGCTACTGAAAACCTCATACAAAAACAAAATAAAATCTTGTTTTAAGGGATAATGCTTCTAAATTAATTACAGTATATTACCCTGGCATGTTAAAAATATGGCAAAACATCAATTTATGAACCGTTTTTGCACCATTTTAGTTTAAACCTGATTATAAGTAAATAGCCTATTTATGTATACAGGGTGTTTGGAAAAAACGTTTCAGAAATTCAGGAGGTTATTGCCCACATCAAAGTGAGTAAGAAAGTTCCTATAAACATATATGTCCTAAAATGCTTCGTTACCCCGCAAGCTGCCATTTTGTTTTTTACACCAAATAATTTTTATTTCCGTAACGAATAATTGTATTAAGTTCATATTTGGCATGGACCTTTGTCACACCAAGTTTCATTTTCAGGGAAAAAATTATTTTTTTCAATGTGTATTTTCAAAATGGTGGCCATTTTAAAATTTCAAACTCAAGTAACCCAAAACCTGTAAATTTTATCAAAATTTTACAAGGCACAAAAAAGTTTAAAAATTAAATGATCTAACCAATGGCAACAAGTTTGTAAGGATCTAACAACAAATAATGGAGTTACCTGTATTGAGATTTTTATGTTGTTTTTATTTTTCATTAGTACTCATGGAAATTAAGGTTATTTTAGTAGAAAAATCGTAATATCTCCATTATTTGTATGCTAGATCCTTATAAACTTGATATCATTGGTTAGATAATTTAATTTATAAATTTTTTTGTTTTTTATAAAATTTTGATATAATTCACCAGTTTTAAGTTATTTGAGTTTGAAAAATTGAAATTGCCGCCATTTGGAAGACAAAAATAATTTTTTCCCTGAAAATGAACATTAGTGTGATAAAGATTCATGCCAAATATGAACTTAATACAATGATTCGTTACGGAAATAAAATTTATTTTGTATAAAAAACAAAATGGTGGCTAGCGGTTTAACAAAGCATTTTAGGACATATCTTTACAGGATTTTTTTTGCTCATTTTGATGTGGGCAACAACCTCCTGAATTTCTGAAATGTTTTTTCCAAACACCCTGTATTTCTGTGATTGTAAAATTTGTAGTCGGTTAATGAAAAGGTATTGGGTTAATTCTAATGTAAGGTGTTTCCTTTCTTTATTGTATTAACTTATTGTTTTTCGCTAAAAAATTATGTAATATAAACTTGACTCTAAATAAATTGCTACTCAAAAACTTGACTCGACCTTGGAAATCACTACTCGATCATTTTAAACCACTGTTAATCATGTTAAACCACTCTTTAAATCACTATATCACTATTTTGAGACAAGGACCTCAAATAGTGGTTAAATTTGTCTATCACTCCTATTATTTTCAAATATATCTTATAATCTAAAACAAGCTCCGTTTGTACGGGCATTGGCCACCAAGAGTCGATTGGAGCTGGTCCCATAGCTGGGAAAAATCCGGTTTTTGCGCTAGATCCCTTCAAAGTTTCCATGTTATACTTATGGAGATTTGAACAAAAATCAGCTGATAACTGTAGATATAAACCAATGGGTTACATCTTTAACCTGTAGTTTAAGACAATTATACCAAAGTGCAGCACCCATCGGCTCGGGGAGTGAGCGAAGCGAACGAGCTCGTCTTTAAAAATGGAAGAGCACGAGTGAGCAGAGCAAACGAGCTTTGTGTGAGAACGAAAGTAATAATTTTACCGAGCTTAAGCTCGGTCTCCCTGGTACTTTACAAATAAAACAATTGGCACAATCAATGAACCTATAAATTCGTTGATTTTTACTTCCTCCCCCTATACTGTGGTATAGGGGGAGGAACATTATATACTACATTATATACTGTGTACATTATATATAGCAACATTATATACTGTGGTATATAATGTTGTGCATTATATGGAGAAAGTATTGTTTTTGTAAAAATTTTCTAATTTGAGTTGTTGGTGGATTTATAAATTTTTTTGACACCTGAGTCCAAAAAAGAGGTTTACAGAGTGATTTCTGTGTGAGTGTGTGTTAGAGAATATAGAGAATGTCCCAGTGGTCCAATTTGGATTAAGTTTGTTATGTCAAAATTCATAATAATTTCAGGTGTTTTTTTTCCATTCGTTTGTTTATAAGGGTAATTTACCCCTAAAACCATAAAAAAGAAAAATCAAAATCTCTAAAAAACGGCTCTAAAAATTTTGATTAAAGTTTTGTGGCCTATTAAGATTAAAATGCTGAATAAAATGACACCCCCTGTTTCTCCGAGAAAATACATGTTCAAAAGTTAGAAAGCAACAAGTGTTTATAAAATCCAATTTTCCATTAAGCTGTAAATGGAGTACATTGTTAAAAGTCACAGACGCGCGTGGCGTAGTCTGCTTAGCTGGTAGCTATTTGACTGAGCCATCAAGACATGAATGTTTGGAGACTTATAACTAGGCTTGCCATACCTTCGGTTTGACCGGGAAAGTCCCGGTTTTTCGCACTTGTCCCGGTGTCCCGGCCGGTTTTGCTTTAGTTCCAGTTTTTTTGTAAATATTTAGAAAAATAGGGAATTATCAAAAACAAACTCAACAATCTTATTTGTTTTGTGTCTTAAAATAAATATTCTGATAACAACAACAAAAAATTACTAAATTAGGATGAAGATTCAATTTTCTTACGGTAATCGAATTTAAAGTCGAGGTGAAATTTGACGTTGCCTACGTAAGATGAAAAATAAGGGTTGGCTGGACAAGTCTAAGCAATTGTGAAATCAGATGAAATAGACAAATTATTGGAAAAGTTCTAGTCCAATGTGACAATGATTAATTATTACTATAGCAACTTTATTTTTATTCAAGAAATCAAGAATGTGTATTCCATATCGTTTGAGCTCGTGTTATATTAATAAACTAATTAACAAAAATAAACAACTTATCTGATTAACATTTAGTTTTAAAGAATTAACTAATCCTTAATACTCAACATAAACATTTTAAGTTTGCCGGACTAAAATAAAATTATGAAGTTATGAGGCACAATTTGCTTAAAAAAATTTAATCTTAATTAAAATGTTGTATTAAGACCAATGACTCATTCTCCATTAGCATTCAGGTGGTGGGCGGGGGGGCAAGGGGGTTACATACTGATCGTCCAGGTTTTGCTCAAAAAAATTATGGCAAGCCTACTTATAACACCTTCTTATATTGTTGGGAGAAAGTCAGTGATGTAGTGGCGCATTTTTCAGTTTGGGGCTTGCTATATTTGTCAAATTCCCTGCAAAGGAAGACATAACTTCCGGATTTCCCGGGTTTTCGAGAACCAGAGGAACCCACTACACCACTGGAGAAAGTATTTGTCATTTACCCTTGATTTTAAACTACTCGTTTATACGTCAACAATGCTAAAAAATTTTAATCTATCCAACTTTTGTGAATCACAGTAAACCAAATAAAATAGGACTTCCTGATATCCTAAAAAAGTAGACCATTTCTTTTATCTCACAACTCTATAGTAATTTATGTTACAGCTATAGAAAAATAATCATAGCACATGACAATAATAAAATACAATTCATTAAAGTTTTCAAATATTATCATTATTAAAATATGTGGGTACAGCAAATACCCCAATGTGTACCCCATCATTCAAAAAGCCAAGTTATGAGCAAAAAGTGGGTCTTCCAAAATCTTGACTGAACTTTAACATGAGCATTAAAAGCTATGATACACTTACCCAAAAAAATTACCAACACTCCCTTACTCTTCTGAGCAAGGGAAATTTAAGTAGGTAATATGACAAAAATGAAAACCAAAGTGTTAAGCCGCAATAAAGAAAATAATGGAGCCATCAAATTATTGGTTGAATTAAAAATATTCCTTTGATATGTAGAATAATCCATGCACATATGTAAAAACTGTTAAACTGTTTAGTAAAAATCAACTTACTTTCGAATGATCCGGGTCTTTGCCTGGTTTAAAAAAACCATCCGAAGATGTTTCTTCACGCATGATTCCATAGAATTTGGGTTTATCTTCAATACTGCAGCTGCAACCACCAAAAAATATTAGCTAATAGGCCTACTTCATCACAAAATATCTGCTTATATTTGTTTCCAGATATTGAAAATACTGTGATAATTTACTCAGGGCCATTTTTCTAAATATGGCTGAAAAGGCTGGAACCTATAGCGGCTAAATTTTAGGGGCGGCACTTTGTCAATTTACAAAAAATTGAAAATAATTTTACTACTTTCAATAACAGTAACTTCTTTAGGCCTATCTTACTGATTTAAAGTGTATTAACTTAAGGAAATGGAAATATGTTAATTCTTTTCATGTGAATTTACTCCACTTAATCTTATAACACATTTTTCATGTAGGGTAATCGTTGTAACGACACTCAGTTTGTATAAGGCCCAGAAAGAGGGAACTACACTAGCGCTAACAGTGTTTAGATTCACAACTAGTTTTTACATTCAAAGTTTTGATTTTACAAATTATGAGTTATGATGATAGAGGAAATGAACTACAGTTGAGTTGTGCTAATCCGAACTAATTGGGACCAGATCCTGTTCGGATTAGCGAATTTTCGGATTAAGCACATATCACGTATAATTATGTAATTAACGGATTATAAAATACGTAAATTACTAATATTAAAACATATCTAATCTTATTATTTTTAGTTTAGAGGATATTTTGTTGACTTTTGTAGTTATTTAATAAAGTTTTTCAAATGTACAAACTATTTTTATTTGTTCTGCCAACGGACATAGCCATTTACAATAATTTAAAGTCACCATTAACACCATTAAAAAGAATGCTTTTTTCCATTTTTCCTGATTGCGGAGGTATTCTCCGCTTGCGCTCAATGGAGGGTTAACATTAAGTATCATGGGCAATTCACAGAGGCTAGAAAATGTTACTTGTTATCGAGAACATTATTTTTGGCTGATAAAAAACATTTATATGGCACCTTATTTATAGCTGAATGTAGCAGAAGTTAACAAAATTCGAATGTAGCAGGAGATAACACGAGTCCAATGTAGCAGGAGATAACATGATTCTCAAAACCCCTTGCGTTTGGGTGGCGCGCCAGGGGTAGACCAGAGACTTAACTTGTAAATTATAGATACCAAAAACATTCAAGGAAAGAACTTTTGAGAGATGGGATAAAATGTGCTATCACTTACTTTATAGCAAAGCAGATGATTCACCAGCTGTAGGAGGGCCTGTGTGTTGAATGCATCCTCTGTTGACTTGTAATGAATTTCCATCACTGAAGCTGAAATAAAAAATTTCAAAAGATTGTAATATACTATTAAGCGAACAATTTTATTAGGTGTCCAAATTTGTTTTCTAATCAATCTTCAGCAATTAACTTATATTTCTCTGATTTCATCACTTTTTTTTTTTAATTCTCAAATTGGTATCAGGCCCTGCAGTTAAGTGTCGATCTATTCAAATGTCAATTATAAAAACCCCTGAATGGCTTACCAATTCAGTGTACAGTATTAAAAAAAATTATAACAAAAGTGTCTACAAAATAGACTTCTAAGAAATGTGTTCCCAATGTAACTACCATTTTTTTGTTTAGAGCTCTTGTTTATCAAAGGTTCTAGATTCTTAAGAAATATTTAAGTTTAAAAACAGTCAATGAACTGTTTAGTAGTCCCAAATTGTAGATAATTTCTATGTTTTACTATCCAAAACACCTCCCATTAAAAGTAGTTTGAATAATCAATCCTCCACAGATATTACTTTGTAAAATTTATATTCAATTAATTTTAATTTCCAACTAAATTCAATTAATTTTAATTTCCAACTAAAGAAAGATTTAACTGGAAAAATTTCACGTTTTTAAGTTTTGCAATCTTTTAGTTTTGCTTCCTTTAAGTCAAACATGTCAACTAGAGTTAAATAAGAGGGATTTCTAGACTGTTCAATAATTGTATATCAGTAACTCAATAGTGTATCCGTTTGGAATATATAAATAAATTATTTTACTTACATTAAACGCTTTGCAATTAACAAGCACCCCGAGTTGTTGCTCTCCAGAAACTCCTTTGTTCCTTACAGTGTTTGGATATGTAACCTGTGAACATTGAACATGAGAGTTAGGGCCTATTATTTATCTAAAAGCTTACACTATTTTATTTTTAGCGAATTTCCCTATTCGCTATTACGGTAGTTGTCACGGTAAAACCTAAGCCCGGAACTTTGATATTTTTTTGTTTTGAGGTCTCTAGAAGCCATATGTATATATTTATATGTGTGTGCCATGAACACAATAACTTTTGAACGGAACCTTTGATTTTCAAAAATTTGGTACAGGAAAGTAGACCAGCGTATACTTGAATGTGTTCGCGAACGGACCATGGTGGGGGGGGGGGGCTTCAAAAGGGTCAAAATGGGTTTTTTGCACTTTTTGGCTTCAATTTTTAAAACACAACAATTTGAACATAAACCATCTAAAAGAGCTCGAAAAAATAAACAATTTGGTATTTTGAATTTTTATGTTAGGCCTAGCTTAAATGGTTAGGGAGAAATTTAAAAAAATGTTTCCTTGTATTGTATGGGAAATCAACTAAATCTTCTATCTTGCTTATTTATTGACATATCTTGATACAATTTCATGAGTACATCCATTAGGAAGGGGTTAACTTATTTGCTTACAAACCCCAAATGACAGCAAACCTACATACGTCACCCCCATAGGGTTTATGGGGAAAATGAAAAGAATACCATAACTTCATGATATTTGGTACCATGTACTTTTACTAGGTAGGGTTTAACTTATACTTAAATAAAACCCATATGGTGGCGAGTTTACATACTCAACCAAATGGTTTTTAAATTGGAAGATAGAAAAAATACAAAACATCTATTTAAAGTTCGCTGATTTAAATTCTACTGATCGATATCGTATCGAAAATTACTGTAAAATAAAAAAATTATTTAGCTTGACAAACTAATCTAACTATCCATTGTAAAACCTAAACTAATCTCCATTAATATGAAGAATGCCCAAGCCCAAGAAAGTATACCACATTTAAGTAGGATACATAGCAACATAGGTAATTATTTTTCTTATAAGCTACAGTAGAACCTCAATAGTTCGACACTCCCTATAGTTCGACATTTTGATACTTAGACACTCTCTAAGTCCATAAAGTGTCGAACTATCAAGGTTCTACTGACATATGTTATTTTGTTAATTTGTCTTTATGATTAGTAGTGTTTTGATTTTGTTGACATAAGTTAAATTAGGTTATACTTGTTTTTGGATTTAGATGTGGGAATAAGAAGTTAAAAACAAAAATAGGGATAATTAGTTAGTTAAAGGGGTGATTGACTTTGTTATTTAGGTACCGCTAACTATAGAATGAATCTATAGTTGATATGATAGATATATCGGTCGAAACAATCATATTTTTATGAATCACAAAAATCTAAATTTCTGACATCCCTCCCCCCCCACCCACCAATTTAATATCACAGCGTGGGGAACAAAAAAATTTATGATTATATAGGTCTAATTTTTTTTCAAATACAGTAGAACCTCGATAGTTCGACTCTCGATAGTTCGACACTCCTGATAGTTCGACATGGTCCATGACAACATAACATGTTAATAATGACCAATAGTGTCCATGTTGGAGCCTGAAAAAGATGAAAATGTAAACAAATTGGCGAATGATTTGAATGTTGTTTATGTTAAAGTTCAACTAGGTTATGGTTTCACTAAAATTTAGTGTTTCTTAAATTCAAATTATGATTTTTATACTCCCA
Organism: Neoaliturus tenellus; assembly: GCA_030545055.2. NCBI lineage: Eukaryota > Metazoa > Arthropoda > Insecta > Hemiptera > Cicadellidae > Neoaliturus > Neoaliturus tenellus. The sequence goes on along the minus strand of CM061533.1, from coordinate 249,933,799 downwards.
GTGATAAAATTTCCCATATACTCCCTATAGTTCGACATTTCGATAGTTCGACACCCTCTAAGTCCACAAAGTGTCAAACTATCGAGGTTCTACTGTAATAAAATTATTCTTACAACACTAAATAATGTGCAATTTTTTTTCAATTTAATTTAATATTTTTGTAACGTTTATATTAAATTTTGTAAATTTTTTAATAAGACGGTCTTAGCCCTAAAAAATAAGTAGGTTTAATTGTGTTGTTTATTTTTTATATCACTTTCTAATAAGTACGGTACCAAAAAAAATATTTGGTACATACATTTTACGTATGAGAAAAATGTTAAATGTCAAGAGCACATAATTTATTACATAACATACTTAATGATAACTATGCAAATATAATAGTAGCCCTAAAAGTACAGTAGGGTAAAAATCGTTGAAAAATATTATTAGTTAGTATTTGATGATGAAATTTAAGTTAGTTTCAAAGTCGAGGCTTAGTCACTTTCAAAACCATTTTTACTTTAAAAGACTAGGCCTACTTTACTCTTAGGTACAAACAACTGATCAAATTATATCCAGAAACTAATGGTCGCCTTGATCAAACTCAAGCCTGAGCAAATGGAAAGTCGACAGCATATCTGCTAAAACATAACCTCACTCTCTAACTCAATATGCTGCTAATAAAAACCATTTCGCGCAGTGACGTCTAACCAAAAGGAATATCAGACTACAAACTGTTTCATTAGAGTAAAAGTAAATTAAATGTAGTGTTACTTTTTAGTTCTAGATTAACTTAAACATTTTAAACAATTTAGGCTAACTTAAGTTAAATTACAATTTTATAACAATATGGAAGAAGTAACAATAAACTATGTGGTAACCCTGTCGAATGTAAGAACTTACCTAATCTCAAAATTACCCTACACTGTGGCAGCTGAAGGCACACCCAATGGAGTTTGTTGCATGACTCGAGCGACAGCAAATACAACCTATCAGCTAATTAAGACTGAAAATTTTTATTGGTCTCAGAGACCGTAACCACTACAGGGGTGAAAATTGTGTCACATATTTTGAGAATACACATCTTCAACACAATAGGTAGTTAATTTATGAAAACAGACCTACAAAAACCGAACAGGTTACGAGTAATTTAACTTAAGCTTGGACATTTTGTAGGGCCTATGAATGCCAAATAAGTTAGCCTACTAGCCTAATAACTTATGTTAAACAATCGAAAAGAAATTCAAAAGGCTAAGTAGGCTATTCTTAATAATCACTTAACATTTTAAGTTGATGTCTGTTACTATTAGTGGTATTATGAATTTACAAAAACAATAAAAGATTAAAAGACCATGCATTCCACGGAATACGCTGATTGAGGTTAGGAATCTTTCAAATTCTTGGTTAGGAATTAAGTGTTTTAATCGCTGATATTGAAAGACAAACAACTTCTTCAAAACTTCATTTATCTTAAAGCTAATTAAAAAGAAACAGTAAATCAGCAAACTCACCTTCAATAAGAGTAGAGACGTCTCACAACCACCCAAGTAACAACCACAATCAAATCAAAAATCACAACACACGGCAGGGCCCAACGGAAAATGGCGGGACGGCGGGACACCGACCCCCGAACCCGAACGAAACAACAGTCGAGGGAGTGGACGAGTCGACAGATCTTCCAGTGATGTGACGTCATGGCGCGGCGCGCGGCGTTTGATTTCAACTAATTAAATAATTAATTGTTCGTTTGATTGGAAAACTATCCACGGAAAAGGGGTTTATTTTTATTTTACGCGTCTTAACATCAATTAATTTTTAGACGGTAAAAAAATAGAATTACCGTAACTCAAGGAATGATATCTATAACAATAAAAAAGGGTATTATGCAATGAAATTTACTGTATATCTTTTCATAATTTCTTAACTGCGTGAATAAAAACACAATATTTTTTCACAAAAGATAGAAAAAATTATCAATAAGTTCACATGGAATGGTCAAAAAAGCTCTTCACCATCCACGTTTATTGAATTAACTGACGATAATGACTATTGGGGTGCCTGATGAGCAGCCCAATGCGCCGCTTTTACTTTGAATTTTGTATTATGCAATGAAATTTACTGTATATATTTTCATAATTTCTTAACTGCGTGAATAAAAACAAAATATTTTTTCACAAAAGATAGAAAAAATTATCAATAAGTTCACATGGAATGGTCAAAAAAGCTCTTCACCATCCACGTTTATTGAATTAACTGACGATAATGACTATATTGGGGCGCCTGATGAGCAGCCCAATGCGCCGCTTTTAATTTTGATCTTGTTGACATTTTAGTAGTTCTATCAGTTATGCTAGTGTTTTTAGCTAGTGTTATTTATTCATTATTCATTCTATTTCTCCTTTTTTCCCAACTTTTGTGTTATAGAAGAGATCCCCGCATGCTGTTAGAAAGGTGTAGGGCCTACTAGCAAAAACCAACTCAGCTATTGTAATAACAAATGCTTTTAAATCAGGACGAATGAACGGCCGTTTTAGTTATAAAATATATATATATAAAAAAAATCTGTACAGACAGGTCAACAAAATTTTTGGTCGAATTCAGACAAGTGCGGCGATCCGTAGTAAAGATTTTGCGGGTTAAGCTTGTGGACAAATAACAACTTTAATTCATGAAAAAAACCCAATATCGCTAATAATAAGAAAACTTTAATTGGAACATACGGTGTTAATTTACCAAATATTCTAGTATAATACGTGTCTGTAGCAATGTATTTGATTTTGACCTAAATTCTAGCTGTTAGGTATTTTCTTTAAATTTGGATTTTAGTTTATTTTTGTCCAAAAATTAAATTCATAAACAGGATCCACCCCTAGACAAAATCGTCTTTGGTTTTAAAATAAGTTTGGAACCTGAAATTTTGTTTTTTTTGCAATTTATGTTGGGTTGTCATTATATGGTAGCCTATATCGAAATAACAAAGAAAGATAAACAAAATAACATTAAATACTTTTAAACGTTTAACTGTAAGTTGGTTGTTGGCACTGTAAACTTAATTTTCTACTCGAGAAAAAAATAATTTAAAATAATAATGCAATATCACATAAAGTCAATTTTGGTACGGTACTTACTAGTGCACGTGTTGCCCGACATCGAGCACTTTATTTTAATACACTACAAAAGTTCCATTTAGTTCTTAATGAATGAAATTCAACCAATCCAATATTGAGAATATCAGTGATCACAAAAAACTACATCTGTATGTTAACAGATGTTTAAAATGATCAAACCAATCTCAATAATGTTATTTAAATGGGAAAATTTTAATTTTAATTTGTTTATAGCGCCCTTATTTTAAATCCGATTCTCATCAGTTTTTAGAGGAAACAACTACAGACCAATGCCTATCCAACGACGCCAAAAACATGAAAATCGGTTGAGCATTGTAGGAGGAGTTCTATATAACAAAAAACCCTTAGCGGAGGCCTATTAAATAAGTACTAGAAATCGTCTCAAAATTTCAGTTACTTGATCTAAACAAAATAATTTTAAAACATTTTGTAATTGAAACACATTTTCTTCCTGTTTTTCTATCAGTTGTTTTTACAACAGCTGTCTAATGATTCTTCTAGATTTCTTGAATTCTCCTTCCTCCATAAGATGTAACACTGGAACTTTGAAAGCCTGTAGGGCGTAGCCCTGGAGTCCGACGTGAATTAGAATGGGATTCTGCTCATCTACAATTCTAACAATATGCGTGGATTTTTCATAACATGCACACAAGCTGAGAAAAAAGGAGGAAACGAAACATGCTTGCCTATTAATATATAGAGAGATTTGTTATAAATAAACCACTATTTTCGGTTATTTAGACTGAAGTCTTAAAAACACATCAATTTAAATAAGACTATATACTTAATATTGTGGGAAAATTACACGTTTCTATTGCTAACTTCACTATACATGTTAAAAATGAATACCAACAAACAACAAAAGTTCAGCAGAATATGTTCGTCGAAACAGTGTGAACGCAACTCACCTCAAAATAACGAACATGAGAAATGCAAAAGTAATTAATTTCAATAATTTTTAACTGTGAAAGTATTGATTGAGTTGAGTAACAACAAACGGAACAAAAAATAAACAGGCCTATTCAACAATAAAACGTTTGTATCACATCTAAATTATATACTCCCGAATGTGTAACTCACTCACTCACTCACTCATCGGGGTATCAGAAATTCGTCAAATGTCGGTAAAGTAGATCTCCTATATATCACTTACTACCGAGTGATTCCCAAGCGAGAACTAAACTTACCCACCTGTATTACTGAGAAAATTGCCAACATACTGGAAGTCGCGGATTACCGAAACACCCTTTTTAAGAAATTTTATAACATTAACCAATTGTGCCTTTATAGGAAAAGCGGTCTAATCACCGAGAGTAATTTCAATGTACAGGGTGTATCTGGAATTACCTTTCCAGACCGGAAGTCACTGATGTCAAATACCAACTCTCACTTTAAATATTTTTTTTAGTTTTACACGGTGTTTAAGAAAACTTTACAATTTGATCTTGTACGCGTAATTTTAGCAGTTTATTGAATATTTGAGGTTGAAATTTGAATTTTAAGCAAAAATGTCTCGGCACAAAAATGTCTTAGACTCTTTCAAATACGTTTCCAACAAAATTGTCAGTTTGGTCCAAAATGTTTTTTTATTAAATTTACAACATGACGGAGATTAATGAACATGTATTTAAATGTTTAGTAAAACTAATCACGTGATAATTGATGTTTTATGATGGCATATTATTTTAAATGAGGTTCTTAGACATTTACATGTTTGGTAAGTTCTGTTATATGTAAAATGTTCAGACATAATATATGTTAAATTTCCCCCAGTAAAAAAAAAAAAATAATGTCTGCTATTTATTATTCTAAATCAGTATGATTAGGGTTTTTAAATACTAAATTTTAAAGTAGCTTCAAAATAACGTCTGGTCCTCTCTGTATTGAAATCAGTGTCAATCAACAGAGCAAAATATGTTTACCTACAACGGCACTATTTGTTTGTTTGTTTTTTTTTTTTTTTGTACAATTTTAAAAGAGATGCAAGGTTGGTATGGGACACCCGGTAAGACAGTATCATATTTGCACGATAGTCCTCCCAAAAATTGGTTCTTTATTTGGGATGGCACTTAATTATTAACGAACTCATTAGGAAATACATCATTGACTTTACCTGATAGCATGCTAATTTAAATTTTACAATTCAACAAAAATTTTAACTAAAATAGCAGATTACACAATTGATTTATCTTTTAGTGCGTACTAAGTTAATGTTTAATTTAAAAAGGTGGCAGTACAGTATTTTCATTTAAAATTAAAAAGCTTTTTTATTTCCTGCCCCAGAAAACTATCTGATTTCAAAATTTAGCGACCAAACATTTTTACCCAAAATAAATATGACATTATTTTTTTCTACTCTAGCGGCCAAATTATAACATCTGAGGCAATCTTCGCGAACATCTTTCAAGTTACTACAAGTTTGGTTCTATGAATTTTCGCCCCCCAGTCCACACAATTGAACATAATTAAATGTTTCTTTATTTTTGCGGGGAATTTTACCCCATGTAGATGTAATTTTACAATTACTATAATATTTTACTCAGAATCTTCACTTTGCACATAGACATATCTTGCACAGTACCAATATCAATTAAATTATCAAACTTAAAAATTATCATGATGATTTTCAATATTACGTATTCTTATTTTGACTGTGAGTCGGAACGAATTGCTATATCAAGCAACTGATTGTTTTACTTTGATTGTTATTTACTGACCTGGTCCTACGGCTAAAACATACGTCCTTTGATGTGTATGGTAATTTTAATATTTTAACCATTATTTAACATACTTTTGTTAGTAACTACTGTATTATTGTATTTAGAAGCTTGAAGTTAGAAGCTTGAAGTTTTTTTTTATTTGCCTTGACAGTAATATCTTACTAAATTAGGTAAATTTTAAAGTTTTACACCATTAAAAACTGAAATGAAGGAATTGTAATGAATGCCAATATATTTATTAAACTACAAATATCGTTCTTTTGCCTTCCTGTTTTGTGGTACAACCTACTTCCATCAAAACAGATATTTTTCCCCACTTCCATTCTTTCTTAAATACACTCCAGTTATAAGTTATCATAATAGTATCTCCAATTTTTTTACACATACAATTCTGATCGTAATACCTAAAATAATACATAGTTAAGTATTATTTCGCAACTCTCATTTTTTTTATTTTTATTTTTTATATTGAAATGAGGGGAACTAAGAAGGGGATTTAAGCGAAGAGCCGTAGGTTATTCAGCGAACACAATGAGTGGTATTGGATTGGAGCCCTCAACTAGCCTCATTGCATGAGAGTTTTATAGTAATTTTTATAGTAATTACGGAATTGGGGTAACCAATTAGGGGTTGGACCCTACATCCAGCATAACCTAGAAATATTTACCTAGAATATTTACATATATTACGTAAATTATTATCATTTCGCAGTTAAAATCTTGTTAACGAATTTTAATTACGAAGGGGTACTAAAACCGATTCATAGGAGTTTTTCAAAGCTTTTTTTACTATTGAATGTGAATTTTGTGTATTAAAATGTTTTGTTACTGTCTTCAACGTATAGCTCTTCCGTGGAACTAACTTACTACATACTTGACTTTTAATTATTCTACAAATTTAGGGCAACCCCTAAGGGGGCATGGGGGCGGAGCCCCCATCGAGCCGTAGGCGAGTAGAGATATATTTTTTAAATAAATTCTTGCAAATACTACTCATACTATCTCGTATAACGTACTAGGTACTCTTAACGTAATGATATCATAACTAATCAATGATATTAATAAATAATATTAAAAAATTGTAAAAGTACCGGAGGGCACACATATGCCCTCGAATCGATATACATAGTGTTTTAATGGAATTAAAACATTTCCAGGGCTTCGAAAATGTTGCTGCACAAATGACTGTTGTACGGTATTCACGCACTTGAAAAATAATCATATCACACTTTCCACCTTATAATACACTGTATACGAGAAATTACTTTTGTAAACCCAACTATTACTAATTACAAATTTTACCGTTTGAACACTGAAAAAACTCAAAGGTTGTCGGTACACTATTTTTAAGGTTGAATGGAATTTAACTTTAGTAAAGTAACTATCACCATATTCTAAAAATTGTGGTAAGGAATGCATTAATCATAAGGTTATTACTACTTCAGATTATAGTTATTTTAAATTTAACTCATATAAGGTTGTTATTGCAATAATGTTACACGTTAAGAAATAATTTACCTTTAGTATACAACCCCATCAGAAGACAGCAAATTAAATTACATTCCTGTAATAGATTATTTTTTATTTATTTTAGTTGAAGCGCTGTGAGTCATAGTTCTGGCTTATCTAACTTTACTAAATTTTAGATAAAAATGTACGTGGGTAGAATATAATCTTAAGAACAAGAATCTACAATTATATTGGAAAAATGTTTA
>CM061533.1:249895665-249926155 GCA_030545055.2 Neoaliturus tenellus | reverse complement strand
TCTTTTCCATTTCCGCTTCGTTTTGCCAAAGTATAAGGTGTCGCTTAATAAAGTGGTATTTCTCTAAAGTTATAGGAGATTGCAAGGATACAATTAGTTTATTTAGGAGACTCTTCATCTTGGAGTTTAACACAATTTCCACTTTGACTTTGCTTCCTCGGCTCTCACAGCCTAAGCTGTACAGAAATGTTTCTTCTAGTGCCAACTCGGGCCAAGAGAACAGTGTGTTGACTGTAGGACACCTCATGGTGAAGTGATGCGATACTCCAGCGTACTACCTCACCTTCCCCCGCCACTGTGACCTTCCCCCACTCCTGCTGTTTCCCCCACCTCTTTTCCCTTGACTCATGCGCTACAAGCAGTCTCTCAGTATTGTGCAGACTTTTGTTAGGTGAAGCCATGTCGCAGGACACTTTAGGTAAGAAACTTAGCCGTGTTAAGACTTTATTAGTTGCTCACTGTCCACCACTCAAAGTTAAGAGAGTTTCAACTTTAGCTAAGTGGCGCAAACTGTTGCGCGGACACCCTAAGTTTTATACAAAACAGACTAATGTCAGTTTTACTGATGAGGATTTGTTTAAAATATTGGATGAAATGACTTTTCCTTGCAAAATTCAGTTAGTTACTCCCATTCCTGACAGTTTAGAGTCTTAGTCTCTCAAGCCGATATACCTAGCATCCACAGAGCCTGACAGTCAGTCACTCGGTGGCTGTCGTGGGGTGCGCATCGGTGTCGGCGCTCCGTTGTTAGGTTTTCAAGGTCACAGTAATATCAAATTGTTGGTGTTGTGCTGGTTCAAGGTCACCTGAGGAATAACCGATTGCCCATTTAGGCACAGTCATGTCAGAAACTCGAGTTTAACTTGGCACTTTTGCCGTTTCTCGTCGGAAAATTCGCTCCAAGTGGTCAAGGTCACGGGGACTCTGACTGAAACTCGGAGCGTAGTGCGAGAAACGGCAAAAGTGCCAAAAAATTTTAAGTTTCGGCGTGACCTTGACCTCAGTGGCGTCGGTGACGTCATTTTGATGACGTAAGGGGTGATGACGTCATCAGCACGTCATTTCTGTGACGTCGTGGGTGTGACGTCATAGAAATGACGTCATTGGTGATGACGTCATCGATGACGCAATCGATGACGTCATCGATGACGTCATCGGTGAGGTCATTGACCTCGATGACGTCATCCCTCAGGTGACCTTGAACTGAGCCAGCACCAACAATTTGACACTACTCACGTTCATTCCCCGCATCCACCGCAACCGGGATTTAGATAGTCACGTGACAAATCCCAATGGCCACCTGATAAATCCCGGTGGATCCTGGTGACGTCATTTTGCTGCCGTCTTATGAACCCACCGGGATTTTGATTGTTGACGTTCACGTGCCTACCGCAAAAAATCCACCGCATCCCGGTTGCAGTGGATGTAACGTGAACCCGACCAATATTAAAATTGAATCAAAACCAACGAGCAAGGCTCGGTTAACCTGGTACTTCAAAGCTAATATGCTAACGTATCTACTAAAATAATCAACTTACAAAGGACTGTAGCAAGGAGTATATTCTCAAGGATTGCCTACGTAAGTAATATAATAAATATTCGAGTTATTTTTTCAAATGCAACAAAACTGTAAATTATTACTTTAATCAAAATGTTTAGTAAAAAAAAAAAAAAAACTATTACTTTACTTTTGAATTAGCTGTCATATACAACGCTTAAACCAAATGAAAATGTTGTCTTAAATTTTGTAAAAACGTACATGAATACAATACAATGAATTGCCAAATGAATACAAGATCTATGTTTAAAAACATGCTTGAAATTAAAATTTGCTTAAGAGGAAACTTAAAAACATTCAATACAAATTTCCACAAAGTATACACATCTATTGGTGTGGTCACAGGCGCACACGAACGACTTTTCAGTCGGCCGACTGTCGGGCAAGACTGTCTGGCAGTCGGAGAGGACGACACAAAAGTCGTCCCGACTTTTCAGTCGTTGACTGGGATGCGCACACACACGACAGTTTAGTCGTCTTCCCACGATGGATAAGACACAAACCGCTGTCATATGTGCGCTAATGCTAAGGTTTCGAAAATGAAAGCGTAATAGAAAATACTGGGTTCATCCTATTTATAGTGCGAGACATATTAAGGGCCAGTTTTACTTGTTATACAATGATCGACGACAATATCCCGGAAAGGTTTTCAGCTACTCATGAATGATTGTTTCCAGCTTCGATGAGTTATTGAAATTACTACAGCCCAAAATAACCCATCAAAACACTATGATGAGGATGACTGTACCTGCTGAAGAGCGACTTTTGGCCACGCTGAGATAATACCCTAATAATTTTTTATCTTAATCAAATTTTTAATATTCATTAATAAAGTGAAGATTAAAATGGTAATTTTTAATCTTAAATTTTGAACACCTAAAAATTATTATATATCCTTAGGTAAATGTTGTAAATGTGTGTAAATGAGCATAACCCAAAGTACTTTATGAGATAGTTAAATTTTTCAAAACTCGCAATTATTATAATTATGGGTTCTCAGGGGTAGTTTAATTTTTTTATAGCACCCCCTAACTATTGCAAATTGCATATCTTTTTATAGGGAATAAAAAATAAAATGATTGATACACACTATATTCTCTGTGATTTAACTAAAGTTATGGTAAAAAACCGTGTAAATAAAATTGTTAACAATCCTTTAAAAACTACTAGAGAAGTCGTACTATTTATAGCTGTAATATTTGACTACCAATGTCTGAGTACTCCTTCAAAGACTTCTTGTACAGAGGGGGCCTTGCCTCAACCTCGCGAATTTGTCGATCTTTTCGTCGTGCAAAACTCTAGACGCACTCATTTTGACAACACCCAAACAACAGCTGTAGCAAGAGACATGCCCGACTATCGTGGCAGACAGTCGGCGGTGTGCGCATCTCAACTTGTTTCCGTGCATTTACCCATACGCCACGACAGTTGAGTCGTTGAGCAGTCGGCGGGAAAATCGGGCATGACCCATCCCGTCCCGACTGCTCCACGACAGTCGGCCGACTGTCGTGGAGCAGTCGGCTGGTGTGCGCGGTCGTATTTACCAACATGGGTCCGATTTTTTTCTCTACGCCGACTTTTTAGTCGGCCGACTGAAAAGTCGTTCGTGTGCGCCTAGCCTTAAACCAAGGCATTTCAAACATTTCTCTCGCTTATCTTGACATACTGTATATTGAAATTATTAGAGTTTCGTTAACTTCCATTAGCTACTCTAGACTTTCTTAGAGTCTAATGATGGCAGAGTAATGTTGTTCACCCCGTATAGAAAATCTGCCATTATTTCCTGATGAATGTGAAAAATAAATAAAAAATATAAATACTCTCATATAATCTAGTGAATAAAGAGGTGTTAGCTTACAAACGGTCTGGTAGTTCTAAAGTTTTTATATATTGTCTAGGAGTTTAAAATGCAAAATGCACAATTCTCTCCCCTCCGCGCCCTCCGCAATATTGGAAAATACGAAAAACCGGCATTTTCTTAAGATTTTCTATAAATAAGAAATGTAAATAAGAAATGTATATAATTAAATTCCCTACAAGTTATCATTGTACTTAAATTACTAGAGTAGGTCATAACTGAACTACAGAGTTCTAAAATGAAAAAAATAGGTAAATTTCCATAAACTGCAATTTTTAAAAAAAGTGAGTATCTTCGTAACCGTAAGTACTTGATAAACAAATTAAATATAAAAATTTTGAGAAATAAAAATTGTCTACAACATTTACATAACTCTGTTTTGAATAAACCCACCTCAACGATAATACAACTGAAATTCTGAAGAAATTGCTAATTTTTGTTATTTTTAATTATTTTGGTGGGTGTGGAGGGGAGCGAATAGTGCATTTTACATTTTTAAACAGCTATTAACCGTCCTAGACAACATATAACAAATTTAGAACTACCGAACCGTTTGTAAGCAAACACCTCTATTTTTGTCTCTATTCACCGTTCTTTAAAACTATTAACACATAAGTTATGTTTTGTTTAAGAACAGTAGTAAACAACCACAAACAAATGAATTACCATTAATGAATGCATCGCCGTTGGCTGTCTTGGTTTAATGAATAAAACATCCCTCATTGCCCCGTCTAAAGGGTGAATATGTTTTTACAAAGGCAATATCAACAAAAACGACACAGAAGGTTAAACTACGTTGCATACGTTTTAGTATATTCCGTTTAGTTAGCTAGAAAAAAGGATGAAATTTATTGATAAAATGGGTTTGTTTCATACATGAGCTTATAATATAATTTTAAGTTTGATTGGTGTGCGGGTTCACCGCTGATGTTTCGAACCTTCAATAGGGTTATCCCCATGGTTTTATTTTTATATAGAAAATAATTAATAAATGCCACTTTACTGAAAATAACTTTTATTTCTGAGGATATGATTCATCTCTGACCACCTTCTCGTATGTCGTGTTAAAGGAGCATTCATTATTATGGACACTCTTCCTTATAATCAAGCATTAAATTTTTCCCACGAATAAGTGAATTTGCCAGTTTCTTTTCTACCTACTTACTTACATTGGAGGTAATTTCAAGTAGTTGCTTTGAGTTCTAGTGGACGTTTACAGACAGTACACCGCTGTTTGTTGCGTTACGTGAGGGGGTATTGTGAGCCAAGTGGGGTGGGGGGGGGCATATCCCCCCCCCAACTTAGGTATCTAGCGAAACTTGTTAGTGTTGTTCTGCTATGAATCTTTCTGTTTGTTATTATGATTGTATTTATTGTTATCTCATTATCTTTGTTCACTTCTCATTCATAAAACATACAGGTTATGGTATTTAAATCTCGGGATCATTTATTTTTGTTATTTCTTGGTTATTTTGCACTTGCAAACCACCATCATGTACTCTTTGGTAAATTGGCGATCTGCATTGGACAACATCTAATAAAACCTTTACCTGCTGTGAGGTAGCTTATTTTAGCCTTGGCCAACGTGATTGCGGTGAACCATGTACAAATACAACCAACGAATAAAGGTAAAAACAATATGATATGCTGCGAGGCACGATTGCAAGCTATCTAATGCGAAAATTATTTCAGTTCATCAAACTCTTGAGACTCTAGATAGTGTGTAGCAATTTAATACAAGGATGCAATCCAAACTAACTTAGAAATTTCTATATTATCTTAGATGGGACCCAAATCTATACTTATACGCTAAGGGTTTTTTTCTTGAGAACTCCTCCTACAATTTTCAACCGATTTTCAAGTTTTTGGTGTAGTTGGATAGGACTTGGTCTGTAGTTGTTTCCGCCAAAAACTGATGGGAATCTGACGGAAAATAAAGGCGTTATCCACCATAAAAATCTCAAAATTTCCCATTTAAATAAGATTGGGATTGAATAAAGCATTTTCATCACACTACATCGATATCACTTGTTTTCGACCCTCACTTCTACCAACGAAACACCTGTTTTGCCGGCCTAGGCCGGCAGTAAGTAATATTGGCAGTATGTTCCGGCCTAGGGCGGTAATGGAAACGGTAGCAGAGAAATTTAGAATATTAGAAGGTATTTAACAACAATAAAAAATAACAAATCAGACGTAGTTAGTAGTTCAGCTGATAGCAACTGTAAAATATGTATGACGTAGATGGGAAAATAGTGTTTTTCCATTGGAATCAGCTGTAGTCACTTACCGTTCGAGTATTAATTAGTTTTGGTGGCCTTAGCTGATGTGAAGTGGTTGCCTAGCAACCAGAAACTCAAGCAGTTCATCTCGCTAGGGTAGTTGAAGTTGAGGTTATGTTTTGTTTGTTATGAACGAAAAAGTAATTTTTCCACTTGTTTAGAATTTATTGAATTGTATAGTGTGATGAAAAATATCGTTCATAACTCGGGCCGAAAGCGTTTTGCCAACCCTCGATCGTTTCAATTTCTCGACTTCGTCTCGAACTTAAACACGATCTCGGGGCCGGCAAAACGCTACTTTCGGCCCTTGTGACGAAATATACTATATTTAAATATCTGTTGATAATCAGCTGTAAATACGTGTAGTTTAGGTGATTGCAGATATTCATAATATTGGATTGGTCGGACGTCAGCGATTTAGAAATAAAAGTAACATTCGTATTGTATTAAAATAAAATGCTCTATTTCGAGCAACACATGTACTAGTTGTTATTAATTTGTTAAATAAAGGCTATTTAATTTGTGTAAAAGTAGCCTAGTACTAAAAATATATCTAGAAAAATACATACTATGTACCTCTACTTCAGTAATAAAATAAATATTTAAAAATTAATCAAATTAAAGAGGTCTGCAATTAATAATATAACTTTTTTAAATTTCATAAAACATTTATCTACACTATAACTTAAAAGTATTTTGGATTGCAATATGTTGTACAGTACCATTAAGATACTTATAAGATTAATTATGTTTATTATTAGACCTATTATTATTTTAACCCTGAAGAGACTCAGGCAAACCTACAACTATTTACTGTGCAATTTGTAGTGTAACTACATGAGGAGGAGAGTTATAAGTGAACTGTGAGCTCCCTTGATCGTGGCAGTATTGTTACCTTGACTCAATGTTGTAAAATAATTTCAAAATTAATTTAATTGTTTTATATAATAAGTAGGTCTAACATTTTCCTGTTTTGCATACGTAAATGCGATTATTAATCTTAATAAATCTGACATAAAAAGGTATTTGTAATATTGCAAGCAAGCAAAATGTTTAGTTTTATTTTGATAGTCAAGTAAGAAAGTATGAAAAACTTCGCCTGTTATGAATGTTTTGAAGTTTTCTCTAAACTGCTGGAAAATATAGCTGTTTCCACTAATTAAAAAGTTTTTACAAACTATTCAGTTGAATTATTAATTTTAAAAGTTCTATAAATTGTTTTAGGGTGGAGATTTTATGCTAAACTTCCCTTTTTTTTCCTTAACATAATCTGTCTACCAAAGCCGTCAAATGCTCAGAAGAACCAATTAAACACATTTTATCAAGGGTTTGTAATAAACTTTACCGGGAAAAAATATGATAATTAGTTAGTTAATTTTTAAGATTTTTATGTATTTGTTGTGGGAAACCTTGGTTTTCGTGGTTAGAACAAAGAAGAACGTTATAAATATTTAATTTTACACAATACTTTATTAACATAGACCTGATCACAATATGTGTTATGAAGCATCTAAGAAAATAAAGCATTGTATACGAATAATTATATTCATTACAAGGCAAATGAATATGTTAATATTTTTCAGAAATGTAGTAATAAAATATTACGATGATACTATATTAGAATAAAACAGTATTGCACTGTTAAAATGTGTTTTAAATTTTGTGTTGATCGATTTACTAGTCAACAATATAACGTTATATAAATTTACATAAAACTAAAGTTATAATAAAAAGTTAATACGATTAGGGTTTAATAAAATTTATGAATCCCTTTTCAAATAAAATAATTATTAGCAGAATGCAGAATAAATTTTTCTAATTGATGTTTATTTAGTGCTGAAAATAATACAAAAAAGAAGTATCAGAGTATAATGGAGATATAATACTGGTGAAGAATAAGTATCACCAAGAGTTTCTAAAAAGCAAAAAAAAATCTGAAGTGTAAAGTATTGATTACAATTTGAAGAAGTGTGGGATCTTTGTTTAGCCGATAACTATTTAGTATATTGGCATTAACAAATCTTGAATAATAGTCTATATTGTATGGATTTATAAATAAAAAGAGATTTAAGAAACATTATTATTATTTATTGTGTATTAATTTTTATTGTTCTTTGTACATTGTCCTCAGAGTATAAAGGTACGCTTAAACATTTTATGTGGATAAAAAAATTCTATTCGGAAGAAGATGGCCATAAAAACATTTAAACGATATTGCTTCATGCAGCATGCTGTTTTGGAATTTCAGTTTAAGACGTGAGTTGGAAATGTTAAAATTTAGAAACGTACAACACGTAATCAAATTTTACCATTAAAAACAATGATTTTCCTATTGTGATAATTGTTTAACTTGTTGCACTTGTATCGTTTCATAGTAGTTTTAAAATGTTTATTGGAATTATTTTATCTCCCATTTTATAAAAAAAGAGCATCTCCTAGTTTCCTATTTAGTATTAGTATTTATGCCATTAGTATAAATATTCAGTTAACTAACTCATTATCACTTTGTAAATATCATGAAGTGTTTTACTCCCTTAAATAAAAAAAAAGTATTTTCAAATTTTGTCTCCCAAGTTCAAACCAAACGCCTTGTTAGGTTTGGTTTAATGACAGAAACGTGTCCATTCCGTCTGCTCCTAGAGGCTGCAAAGTGGGACTTTAATGCCCACAGTTGTGTTTGTTTGGTTTACGAGACACTTTATTACCATATGTACCCTTAAAAGAAATGCACTTAGTTTCAATATGCTAGATTTTAAATCAATTTTTTTTAGCTTATGTTAAGGTAACTAGTATGAACTAATATATATTTGTAATTATCTCATCTCTTGTAGGAAACTAGTAAAATAAAACTTAATTTCACTTTGTTATTTAATATTCTTTAAATTCATAACATTGATTCACAAGTCAAGGACACAATGTTAAGTTAATACAATATCAATGTAAACAAAATATAAAATATACATTTAATCCAATTAAATATCATTTTAACCAACAAGTCAGTATAAAACGAATAAATAAATTTGTTTAGTACAAGAAAAACTTGAAATAAAATATATTAACCAAAAGTAAACCTAGAAATGGTAAAATGTTTTTACTATGAATCCACCTTCATTCAAGGAACATCAGTCAGTAGAACGCCGAGACTCATGAGTAAGAGATTTACCTCTAACATTCCTGTATTCTGTAACATACCTTTAAAATTCCTGACTTGCTACAGTAAATGTTTGTAGAAAATAAATGCAGTGAAATGATTTAACTTTTTCGTTAAATCTTAAAGTCAGAGATATATAATATTGTTGCTTTATAAAAATTTAAAGAAACTTGATAATAAAAAAACCCGATAATTTTATAAAGGCATTTCGTGTCATTATCAGTGAATCTTTCACTGACACCTTCCTTCATTTGGTAGATTCTGTAAGTACCCAGTTGAGTTACGGATGCATGTCAGTTAAAAAGTGGAGGCTTGCAGTCTAATAAGGAAATTTAAACCCTAAAAAGTAAGGTTATATTTGGAAATGGCTGAATCAATCCAATTAAACATAATTAATGAAAAGCTCTGTACACACCCTCCGTTTAGAGCAACCTATTCCTGATTTAAAATTAAATTAATGAGTTACTCATCACATTTATTTTTAAATTTGTTTTTAGTTTTTATTTATTTATTATATTTTATTTATTAAGAAAAAATAAATGTGATGAGTAACTCATTAATTTAATTTTAAATCATTTTACCATCACCAAACCACATACCGGTGAGAATCAACCTATTCCTGTAGTATATTGTTAGAAAATACTCCAATTGGAGTTGATGCACTGTGACCAAACCCACCCAGAAACGTGTAGTGTATCCTGAATTACACATGGTAAACAATAGATGGGGTTACATTAAACTTATTTTTAGCTTATGTAAAGCCGCGTCCGCACTGGCCAAACATTTGTGGCGAACTTATTCGGCGAACACAAAATAATCAACAAACATTCCTACCGAACAATTACCGGCCATTTGGTTCACATTCAAAAAGGTTAGCAACGAACAAACAAAAGTTCGGAAGAACTTTGTTCGGCCAGTGCGGAGGCGGCTTTAGAATAGTATGAACTAAACTGTATTTATAATATATTGCAGGGCGAGAGGGGGTGAGGGGGAGATCAAGCTGTTACAATTTACATAGGGATAGTTTTTCGCTATTAAATATAGCAATTTAATACACCCCGTTACCATAGTTGATTATTAAATTAAGGCAAAAGTGAGTTTTCGGCATGTAACTCTTAGGTTACATGTTACGTGTATTATTGATGGAAACACTTTAAATCAATGTTTTGAAAGTACTATATTATGGAACAAAAACTTTTGAGACTATAATAAACCTATAGATTTACTGTAATTACAAAACTGATCCACATAATCAGTTCAGAAAATTTATGTTACACCCTTTTTGTCTTTGTGTTTGAAAAATACGACACAGATAGTCGAAATATCACATGCTTATAGTGTTTTAGTGTTATCAGCTCATAAGGACATTTCAAGGTGAGTTAGCTGTGTCCTGTCTTTTTCCTCCTCTGAAATGATCTATATTTCTTTGATGTTTACAAATTAGATTTCCCATTATACATACATCTTGTATTTAGTAAGTTATTCTCAGGAGATTGTGGAGATGTGACATTGATTGGTGTGTTCCAGCGTTGATAATAACTGTTATAAAATATATTCACTTAAGATTATAACATTTTACTAAATTAATATGTCATTTCTTTACTCATTTAATTAAATCAGTAAGGTAAGTTAACTCGTACATGCAAGCTCTTTTAAAATTAAGTACAATAGGCTAAGCATGATATTTTATCTTATAAAACATCTTGAAAGCATTCTTGAGTGTTGCCAATAAAACTTAAAGATTAAACACGACATTGCAAAAGTTTTACAAAACATCGTAAAATTTAAATAACCACTCATAAACACTCGGTCTTGTTCTAGATTACTTGGCTTTCTTCCCAACACGGCGTTATCGACTGCCATGAGGTAACAAATTGATCAATTTCGGATTTCTTTAAAGAAAAGAAACTTAAATTTTCGGAGATTCTTGAACCAAAACAAATTTAACTAAATGGTAAGTGATAACACGAATGTTATCAGGTAGTTTATATTGCGGCTAACGTATGTCGAAAAGTTTAAACTATTTGAGAATTGTGTTAAACTGTTTAGAATAATGATAGAACTTTGAACTTAAATGTGATTGTTAACTATTTATCTTTGGCGAAGTCAAGAGAAAACGAACCGATCTCTAGAACTGGAATTTACCAGTGTTGGTATTGTATAATTTTAAAATTTTGGGTGAAGACAGGTTGAAGCATACTAAGGGACAACGTATTTGACCAGTGGTAGTGAAACTTATGTGACATCAATGAAACAAGCTACTTTTAATGTAAAATGAAAACATTATAATGTACAAGTTTTTATTCTTTTTTAGTTAAGTTTCGTAGTAGATCAGTGCTGCATTATATTTATTTCCACAAGTTCTGGCAAAGGCTAGTGTCAGATCCATTATTTTCAAACAAACGTGCCCTAGCTGGTCGGCGATATGGAGGCCATAAATTACTCAGTCATACGAGTCCCAATGGGACACTGACGAACATTGCTTTAATTTAGTTACAGTTTCAGAATGAAAATGGGTTTTAAAACTTTTGAAACATAACTATTGAATTTGGCCTTTGATTGATTTGAAGTAAAACTAATGAAAGAAAAAATATTTTAATGAGAAATGCATGGGCTACATGACGTTTTCTTTGAATTTTATCTGAATATAAATCAAATAAATATATTTGATCATGTGATTATTTATTTAGGTCAAATAACTCAACTTTTTTCAGGTACATGGACTCAGGTACACTTTTAATCATAGCATTAAACTAATATTATACCATGTGACATTATAAAACAATATCGGTGATTATGAGGTAATTATGTTAACAAATTAAACTTTGAACTCTTGGTTTATTTAAATATTTTTTATATTTCAAACTAAATTAAGGCTGAGAATAATAAATTCATGCTTTATTTTAAACTAAATAAAATGTAATAAAATAAACACGAAAGAAAACAAACAAAATAAAATTTATAACAGGAATATAGGGTTTAAATTCATTGCAGGAGCCTATGCGATAGTAAAATGCCTCATAAACCAAACAAACATTAGCTATGGTCATTAAAAGATCTCTCTTTACTGTCGTCGAAGGAGACGGAATGGGCAGGAATTAGTTATTATTCCAAGGTTTTTCCAAGGTACATCTTGTTTGTCATTGGAAATCAACTCTCAAATTTCATCTTTTTAACGTAACTTTAAGACCCAAAACTCATGGGGAATACCAAATTCGTTTTAATAAAGAAGCATTCAGGAGCAATGGTACAAAAATGTGACGTACCAAAACAATTAAATTTTAGCACTGCAGTTGTCTTATTTTTTTATAGACTTGCACTTCGGTGATTTCTTAAGAGCGTTTCTTTATCAAGAGAATACCACTAAGAGAGGAACCGAGGGAGACTGTTTATGTAAATATTACGAGTCTTTACCCGAATCACTTTCCTAAGTTAGATAACCTGGTAGGAACCACTACCAAAAGCTGTGCACGCTTTTGTGTAGAGGTAGAGGATTGGTCAAATCTCAAACGGTGTCCAAGCTAACCACCATTGCATGCTACTAACCAAAATACTCACATAAAAGTTATATAAAGGGAGCTTATTTTATTTTTAGAGACCATTACAATTTTGATTTTCTCTCAACTTATCTTTTTAATATAATTTCTCTAATTAAAAAAAAATATATCGACCATTATAGCTACAAAATTAAGATTTCAATGACAACCCTGAGGTTTTACGATGATTTTGGAATACATTTGTATTCTTAAGGCTGTTTAATTTTTTATTACTTAAACATAAAAGAGATACTCTTAATTGAAAAACATCAAATTTCATACACTTGTTCCAAATTATATGACCTGCGTAAGTAAAAATTTTTAAAGTATACGTGTACCATTTCCGACTCGAACGTTTATTTGATTTCGGCTTTTCGGCATTGCTTTTGTTAAACAGCACCCACACAACAGCTTACGTAAACAGCTTGCAGCTAAATAACTAAGCAGTAAACAGCTTACGTTAAATATCTCACTAAAACTTTCATGCGCTGTCCCAAATCGGGCTGAAAATCATAATGTCTTTTTTTCTTTGTATTAATATTATTTTATTTATGATTGTTAATATAATACGAGGAATTTCTGAAGGGATGTGTGTTCCACGATCTCGAAATCTAGCTGTTAGATTTTGCTTAAACTTTGCATTTAAGAGTGTTTTGGCCCAAAAATAAGTTTAGAGACAGCCTCAAACCCAGGAAAAATCAAATTTGCTCTAAATTTAACTTTAAAAATCGTAATTTTTAACATTGGTCTTATGGGTTGCTATTTTGGTAACGAAATAACAACGAAAGGTAAACAAAAATAGAGAAACGTACATGTTAAGTAGTTTTTTTTAAACAGCTGTTAACTGTGAAGAGGTATAGTTGGTTGTTGGTGGATATTTAATAGCTTTATTACCATGACACTACATTAAAAGTGAATTAAAACCAACGAGCAAGGCTCGGTTAACCTGGTACTGATTGTTAATTTGTGGTTTTCAAAATAGGTGTTTTGGGTTATACCTGTAGCTATTGTATAATGTATTTTTAAATAAATAAATAAATAAATAAATAATATTTTAGACAGCAATCAAAGACGGCGAATGAAAACCTAAAAGAAAACTTTTAACTTAATTTTCACGATCTTTTAAAATAAGAGATAAATAGAATTGAAATCGAATCGAAACAATGTAGCAAACTCGAATTCAAATGAACATTTGAGCCAGAAAAGTCAGGCAGCTTAACTTTCCTTAAAACATATTACCGAAACTTCACAACACAATAACTTGTGTTATACTCGACCTTTTGATATCAGGTTTGTGGCATTTTTATTTACATTCAAAGACCATTAAAATGATATGTAACATGACATAGGCCAATACATTTTCCTCTACGACTTCCTCTATGGGGCGCCCTCAGTGTTGTGCCCACTCTGGGAAGAGTGGGCAACATAGATTTTTTACATCTGTTAAATGTACCCAACAACAATCAAATGTCAAATTTCATTTGTATTTTAGAGCATGCTCAACCTCTTTATAGCCTAGACTTCTGGTGTTCTTTTTTGCTACATTTTTACACTTCATAAAAATTCTTTATTAATCCTTCTTTTTGTAGTCTTTTTTAAAGCTTTTGGCATTATCTTACAATATTAATAAATTTATTTTATGTAATTTCTAGTTTATTTAGTTGAAATTGGAACAAGATTGAAATCTCGGTGTTCTATTTTATATAAGTTGGTGCTCTATAACCGATTCAATCAGACTGTCTGGTTGTCTAGTTAGTGGGAGGGGTGCGGTTGCGACAAATGTCGTGTCCCTGTGCAATCACAACTGCAATCTCTCCTAGTCAGCTGCAGCTTATTATGTGCAATAACTAAGCGACACTGTCTGCTCTAATATGTAATGTATTGTCATAGAACAGGGTTATTAAAATGTGAAATATTAAATAAGGATATCTAACAAAGTGCTCAGTGCAAACGTTATGAGCTAAAAATAGTATCAGTTTATTTGATCTGATTACGGTACATAAAAAGGTTATTTTTGAAGTTTTTGAGCTTTCATGCATCGGTAAACAATTTTACATGTGATGCAGCTAATATAAAAATAATTAGTATTTTCGGTAAAAAAAAAAAAAAAAAAAAAAAAAATGGCTGTAAGTTAGTATAAAATTCGCTTCACAAAGTCCCCATGCTTGAATTAGTCTATGATTACATGCATTATTACTGAGATTAGGCTATATTTATTGATAAATGAGGGATGAATGATTTTCTATGAGATATCTGGAAATTATATTTTAGGCCTACTTAACATTTGTGACAGGTTTACATATAGTATATAGATTAGAAGAGGTTTTTAGTTAAATAATTACATGTGGATATGGGTTCGATTATTTGTATATCTATTGGTTTATTTGTATACATAATTTGTGAACTGGCGCAAAATAATTTTTAAATAATCTTCTATATCTTGTTAATACAATAAGCTTCTTGTATGTTTACATCCCTTTTTCTCTCGACCTACTCAAACGATTTTTAAGATTGAGGTGACAATTTAAATCATGATCTAACACGTGTGCTAATACAGTTTCGGGCTCCGTTCCCTGGCCTTTACTTTATTTCTAGAGGGCGCTTTAAAATTTTGACCAACTTTCATTATAAGACTTTTTCATGTACATTGTACAGCTGATTCAGATGAAATTTAAAGTCTGATCGTAAACAAAAATAAATTGTCTGTCACTGTATAATCAACGTAAATATTGTTTGAAAAGTCACATAATTCCTTCAATTTGTTCTGTTGGTGAGTTTTTCGCAAACAAAAATAAATATATTACAAAATGCGCAATTTTTGGTAAGAGTTTAGTGTATGTCATAATACATAAAAATATTTTTGACGCCTACTTATGTTACCAAACTTTCTACATTGTTTGGATTCGTTAGATTAGGTATAGTTAACTTTTTTCAAACGCTATCTTACAGCTGGATGATTTATTATCAATTACAAAAACGTCGCCAGTCAACTTTTGAGCTATTTATCAATCGGTGTCACTTGCAGGAGAGACGAGCACACGTTCGCCGAGTGAAGTATCTGGTACAAATGTTGCTTTTAAAGAATACACTAGAATCTATATATTAATACGCAAGCATGTTTCATTTCCTCCTTTTTTCTCAGCTCGTGTGCATCGTAGGATAAATCCGAGCATACCGTTAGAAATATATAGTCCTGTAGATTAGCAGAATCGCATTCTAATTCACATCGGACTCCAGGGCTACGCCCCACAGGCTTTCAAAGTTCCAATGTTAATCTTATGGAGAAAGAAGAATTGAATGAATCATTAGACAGCTGTTGTAAAAGCAACTGCTAGAAAATTAGGAAGAACAGATGTTTTAGTTCTAAAATGTTTTTAAGCTCCTTGGGGCCAGATCAACTGAAGTTTTGATCGAATTTCGATCAGGAGGCGATCTCTAGTTACTATAGATCGTCCACTGGGCGAAATTTTACCAAAATTCATTTGGCCTCGATCAAGTTAGTTTATAATTATATTTTAGTTTATTTTGTTTATTTTAAATTAATAACGGTGTTACCAGTGTTGATCTTTGCTTATTATTAACAGCTGTGAGAATATAATGACTCAAATCAATTACCGCTCTTTCATACAATTAAAATTCAAGTTTAATTTCATGAGAAAAATGTAAATTTACTTATTTTTATTTATTTATTTACCAGCATGTAAAACACCTTTACAATACATAAGATGTACATAAGGTAGATATTTGGCAAAGTACGAGAGTGTATAAATTATTTGGGAAGATAAATTATATTAGGTTTCTGATAATCTACAGGACACTGCTTTTCTAAGGATATTAATTTCTCCTACAATGCTCACAATATAAGAAAAATGGAAACAATTTTTGACTGGATATTAATATAATATAGATTATTTTACCATAACACATCGTTGTATACTTCATACTTAGATGTATCACATGCTGCGAGACGTAAATTTAAGTACAGTACTAAATTTATTTATTTAAATTAATAATAGTAGGCAGAAATCGGTCACTCCGCTCACTCACTCTCTCATTAGCTTTTCCTGTACGTAGTCTTATTGTGATCTATAATAGAACTTAACAGAAAATAAATGCAGAGGTAAGTTTTTATATTGAAAGTTACTGTACCCTTTATGTCGAAAACAAATTGGGAAAGGACAAAAGGCTACTACAATACCTGGACCACAAACGTTACTGGTGTGTATTGGCTCTAAAACGGAGTCAGGTTTGTAAACGTTTTGTGGCTTTCGCCTGGTTTAGCTTGAATCGGAAACAAAATGAAACCTATAAAACCATTTTATGACTGTTCAATCAGCTAATTCCTTCACAACAATGAAAATCTGTATTAAAACTCTGATAAATAGGAAAAACAATTTTTCTATGAAACCAATAAGTCTCTGTATAAATTTAGAGAATAAAAGTACTTATGAACCGACATAAACAACACTAAGATTAAAAAATGTTATCAAATAAAAAACTTTACGTATGCCGAAATTACATAATCAATTCGATGTGATACCCGTCCGGCAGCATTTGATTATTGCTAGAATGGTTGTATAAGAACTCGTTCCTCACGGAGAAACTCCCTAATGAGCTCGTGACATATGTGTCTGTGGATTCTGTAGTTGAAAATGAGGATGATGTACTTTACCCAGTGGAATTCTTGCACACTCTTGATCGACCAGGGGTACCACCTCATGTGCTCCGTTTAAAGATCGGTGCTCCAATCATGCTCTTACGAAATCTTAACCCCCTAAAATGTGCAACGGTACCAGACTTAAAATAAAATTGCTAAAGAAACACATTATTGAAGCCATAATTTTTACAGGAGTAAGTAATGGAGAAACTGTTTTCATACCGAGGATTCCTATGGTCCCAAGTGATTACCACTTTAATTTCAAACGTCTGCCGTTTCCGGTTAAAGTTTGTTATGCCATGACTATTAATAAAGCACAGGTGCAAAGTTTAAAAATGGCTGGTGTTGACCTCAGGACATATTGTTTCTCCCATGGCCAATTGTACGTTGCTTGCTCCAGGGTCAGTTCACCCGACAGCCTGGTCATCCTCCAGCCAGAGAAGAAAACCAGGAATGTTGTTTACAAGGAGGTGTTAAGCACATAATCAACGTGATGTAAGAAAGTATATTGTGTATATTGGTGGTGAAAGTGAGGGAGGGGTGTGTTAATGATAAATGTCGATTATTACTAGATCTTAAATAGCATAATTTTGTGATAAACTGCTAGCCAATAAAAATTAATATTTTTCATATTTACAATGTCTTTTTTTTACTATCCATAACTAAAAAGTTACATAAGCTAAACCTAAAATATCAATGAAAAGTTTATCTCCCTACATACATTTAATCACCGTAGCGAAGCACGGGTAAACAGCTAGTGTGTTCATATAATCTATGTTTGTGCGACCATGTCGTGCATTGTTATTTATTGACGTGTACCCAGCAGATGAATACGATGTATAGTTTATATTCATTACAATGTATGATTTTGATAACTATCTATGGATGGGTTTTACCGTGATCGCATGTACATATAGAAAAGGGTAAACAAAAATGTATGAATTGGTAAGTTTTAAATCAAGAAAAAGTTGAAAATTTCACATTTTTAGAAAATCCATCCACAGCCATTAACTGGAAGTAATTTATGAGTTATTGAGTTATTGATGTGTTCCTTGCTTATACGGTGTTTATACGATTTAGAAATGCCTCTATATTAGATATTGTTTATTGTCATGGTAAATGGGTATGGTTATGGTTATGACCATTATTTACATTTTATTTCTAGAAACCCAAAACACAAACACGATATCCTTATATATGAATAATATTTTCGTTAACGCGAGTTATTCAACTTAATCTGAATTTATTGATTGATAAATTCATAACTTGTATTTATTTATTATTTATTTTAACTTATTTATTTTTCTAATCTCGTATTAGTTTCAACATATGCTTTGCAGAAAATTTCGTTGCATTATAAAAAAAAACTTTCTCATTAACTGTCCCATTGATATTTTAGAATACCAATACACTTTTGAAGTAACCCATCATAAAATGAATTAATATTTGGAAAATTTCATTAACATATTATTGTAATTTAAAATTTATATCTCAGTATTAAAGAATACATATACAGCATGAATGTCAATTCTGAACATAATATACAAAATTAAGACAAAAACAAATCTTAGGTGAAAAGATAATGAAAATTATAAAATGTTTATTTATCATTAACGTTTTCTTTCTAGAAACCCAAAACACAAACACGAAATCCTTATATATAAATGATATTTTTTATTGACACGCGAGTTATTCAAATTAGTCTGAGTTTATTGATTGATGGCATACAACAAGGTAAATATAATAATAAAATGTTTCCTGTGGCAAGAAAAAAGGTTGAAAAGGTTTCCGATTTTTTGTTGTTTACAATATGCTTCAATTTTAACAAGCCGCTTAGGGTTCACATTATGCTTTAGAGGGCCTCTAAGCCATGAGAGATTACTTGGTATTATGCTTGTTATGGCAGACTTATTGGAAAACCAAAACACAACCCTTTATACATTTGAAAACCCATAGAGAATGTAAAACTAATAACAAAATAGGTTCTTTTCGAACAGATTTATTTCTGTAAACAAATTGTATTTAAATTTTTATCTTTATAATTATTTAATACGCTAAAGGTTTTTTTTTTGTAATGTCAACTCCTCCGACAATTCTTAACCGATTTTCAGGTTTTGGGTGTTGATAGATAAGGCTTGGTCTGTTGTTGTTGCCACAAAAAATTATGAGAAACAGAATTCAAATAAAGGCGCTATCATGGAAATTTGACACTTCTAATTAGAAAAAACATCGGCATTGTGCTAAGCATTTTAAACATTAGTGTAGTTTTATTTGATTACTGATAATCACAATATTCAATTGGTCGGGTGTGATTTATTTTAAACTAAACATAACATTTTAGCAATTACATGTTATAGTCAAAATTAAATTGCTCCATTTCGACAATTACACAATTTTATTTTTAATTTACATCCATAATTATAATAGTTTCTTGTGTAATTTGAGTAGCATATGCATTTTTTATTACTTTTTGTAGGTATTTTTTCCATGGTTTGCTGTTTGATATTGTGGAACTGCATGGTTCTAACAATATTGCTCAGATACATGCAAATTGTAAACCTTCTCCTCTTGTCACCTACCACACCTTGTATACTATTTTAAACTTTAGTTATAATTTTTATTTACAATATACAATATTTAGTATGGTCATAATAAAGAAAACTGCATGAAACATTACTGCTAAATGAACAATATATTTATTTCCACTTAAATATGTTAGTGCCAATTGGTTTTTAGCCTAAAGAAATTATACTTCTGTTATTTGATTTTAGTACAGTTCTATTAAATATAAAAATACTAACACAGTTTTTTTTTTTTTTTTTTTTTTTTTTTTTTTTTTTTTTTTTTTATATTGTACAAATAAAATATATCGTTAACGTCTTGAACGAACGAAATATTTGATTAATAAAGTCTACTGAGAGATTAAATGTCGTTATATTTAAATCTCAATTTTTTTATTGTTCCACAATCTGTTTTCGTACGGTTAAAACTTTCACAGTATACTTAGGAAACATCGAATATGCTTAGTCTGTTACATATAAATTTGCACTAAATTACTAAGAGATTTATATAAATCATTAAATTATATCTACTAAATGTCCAGATTCAGTTGAAATAAGAGTGACCCAGCCAACATGTATTCTCAGTAAACGTCTGTCCCAAGTTAAGATAAATTGTCAGCAAACGTCGCCAACAGGCAATTGGTTTTAACCGAGGGTTATATTGTTTTGCAGAGTAATTAACCAGGAGTGCGGATCAAACCTTTACTAAAGCTATATTACAATAAAAAGTATTATTAGATATAAAACTTTTTTATTAAGCTATTGTGTTATTAAACTATTGAATATAACATAAAATTCAAATGAGTTATTACAGTTAATTCACCTTATTTCATGATTTTGCAGTTAATGTGCATAGTATAAACATTGATCACGAAAAGACTCTATTGATTTGCTCTAACAGTTGAAAACAGCTGACTCAAACTCAAAGTAGGCTACAGGCACGTTTTCTAGTACAAACATGGGACTTAGCATTATAAACATAGTTTATTATATTTTAGATTTGAAAACAGTTTTCAAGTTTTAATAATATTTTATATGGACGTTAATTAATAATGATTAATGAATAATTAATAATGGACGTTAACATTAATATGATATTTTGGATGGAAAAATTACTGAAATGTGATTAGTTATAAAAAGGAAAGAATATTTAAAAATCGTAAAATCAGCTTCAAAATGATGAAGTAAAACCGACGTTTTGCAATATCATCATGTTTAGCAAGTTTATACTAGAATGCAACACGTTTAAGATTTTATTCAAACATGCAAAAGGCGAATATGAGCGAAACTGAAGGGCTCCTATTGGAAAGGCACCAAGCTTATTTAAGCTTAGGATCGTGGGATAACCTTATAACCTTATTTAGCAAATCTTCGAATGAATTATTACTGTAAAATAATTGTAGACGTTTACTAAAATAATTATCGGCCCCCGGGTACTTCATTTAAAGAGAGTAAGACCACTATCTAGTTAGTATTTAGAACCATTTATGGATTTTTCCCAAAGCCATTTTAATAAAACATTTCCCTCCCGATTATATAATGATGTAGCCATAACTTGTTTCAGTTCTGCGAATTGTGATGAAACTTTCAGTTCAATTGTGTCTCGTCTGTTCGTTATGTGTTCAAGCCTTTTCAAACTTTGGCAGCGTCAAAGTCGTCAAAGTGTCCTACATTTTGTAGTTGTGTAGCTGTTGTACTGCAACGTCGACAAGGATAAGATAATGTGGCCTCATAATAATTATTTTGAATTGCTTATAGGGTATCACAGTTTGGTTATAAGCAAAAATATGTAAACATTTTTATGGATATAGTTAATAAATTGCTTATATCCACAATTTGACTTTTGCAGCTTTGTTAAATCTTAAAAATATCACTTTTGTAAAAAAGATTTTCTTAACAAAGAATACAATCTTAAAGATTTAAGCCTCCTCGTCAGAATTGCACTTCAGATAAGATTAGGTTTTACGGTTTATAAGTTGTTTAGCAAATAATGAATCATTCTCACTTCTAAAATGTAACCAATTAAAAATTGAATTAGTCACATTGAATTTAAATTATACTCTTTTTTATATAACTACAAGAATTGACCAAAAAATGGCAATAAATTACAAGTTAATCTACAATCTAATTTAAATTAAATTTAAAACAACAAAAAAAGGGGAATTTTTTTACAGACTAAAGTTGGTTTCAATTTTAAATAAAACTTAATTGGTTTATGAGTGAACATAAAATTAAATCCTTTTAAGTAATGTGTTTTAAGTGATGAACTCAGGGGTTAAATTACAAAGCTGAAGTTTATTCCGGTCGCTAATTGCTCCTGGAATGTTTTGAATCTAATTAATGGCTCGTCATAATGTGAAAAAACAAAGGCCTCAAATTCCTTTACTAATTTTTACTTTAATTAAAAGAGCCGAGCTCTCATTATGAGTAAAATGACTGTGGTTTGTTTGAATACTACAATCTCATTAAAATCACTTACCTTCGATAGTAAGGACTTATTCGAACAAAACTTATTAGAAATGTAACAGTAAAATAATAATTCACTAACTAATCGCCCGTGCTCCGCTACGGGAATACCAGGAATAATAAATATTCTGTTATTATTTTATAACAAAACATAAATATAAATGTTCCCCGTCAAAACGTTAAAAAATGCCACTGGCGTAGAAACACCCAAAATAAATAAATTCTGCTAATTGTAGGCTACTTAATAATTATTTAAAGTAACATTTGTTGTGTGTTTTTTTTAAACATAAAACAATGTTGTCAGAAATGATATTTTAACAAAATGAGTTTAATAATCTTTTCTAAATTAATATTTTTTACCAATGAACATGTTGTATTTTTCTAATACGAAAATTAGGCTTCATAAATATAATATTTAGAACTATAATATTGTTATTTCAAAACATAAACGCTCTTTATTGCTTAGAATTGCTTTGATGTTTAACACTCGGTAGCAGAATGTTTTAAACTGGATTCCCACTGGATCTGGTGTTGACATGACTTAAAAAATTCCATTCCCCGTTTTAGAATTGTTAAGAATAACGATAAAAATGCCTACTCATTATGGAGTCGCAATAGGGGCAGTTCCATTGTGTTGGGAATTAATTTGCCAACCAAATCCTAACCAGTCCGTTTGAACAAAATATAGTGCAATCTAGATTGTCATAACTGATCATAATCTAGTTTATGACGAGAGTCATTAATTTCTATTTATTAAACTACACTTCTATAATGTTAATTTTGTGGACTAGATTTTAAAAGGACATCATATTTTAAAAGTACCACTCTTATCCTTTTTTTATAATGACCTGGTTTACTTGTTATATTACAGTCGATACCATTGGTTAAGTTAAACATTTTGAAATATTCTTCTTCTTTTACTTTTATTAAACTCAATAGTTAAACAATGTAACTTCAGGATACTATCAGTTCCCTGAAGTAGATAAGTGCAGTACAATATTGATAGAGAATACCAAGCCGTTGATGACCACAGCCGTTCATGTTAGGCTCATTAAGCTGCAGGGTCGGTTTAGGTTCTCGATGGTGCTCAGCGTCATAACTTAGTTGATGACTGGGCAACAGAGGTCAAGAGGTTGACAGTTGAACTGACGAGGTTACCAGCTATAACAGCTTGTCTGCTTGACGATTGTTCCTCTCTCCCGGTCACGGCTTTTAGCCTCAATAAAGAAGCATTTTCATAATTATAGTTATGAGTAATTTAAACCCATTACAGATCATCATCTCCTAAAAGATCAGCCCATTTCTTCACATTCCATCTAATATCACTTCAACTGATTCATATGACTCATCAGTAATCATATCAATAAATAATAATAAATAAACACTTTTTTCCGTTAGTGATTGTTCAAATATAGTAAAATTAATTTGAATTTTGTTTTAAAATTTCAATAATCTATCTACATTTTTTAATGATACTATTGATTAACTAAAATGACGGACATACAGATGGAAACCTGATTGAGATACTACACAGATTGTATTGTTATATATTTTCTTTGTTAATAACCCATGGATAACCTTATAAATATTGGTCCAGGGAATTGTTGTAGGTACAATTAAGTTAATGTTAGGAATATATTTAATAGCATGAGTGATGATGTTTTTAATGGATGTTTTAAATATTTCTATAACAATCTATTATCTTCCTTCCACTAATGGACTTTCTGCGTCACTGCAGACAGGTGGATACATGGGTTTATCAAGAATAAAAATATACACTTTTTATTCAATATAATAAAGAGGGATCAATCAACAGAAAAAATAACACCACTACAACTTCTAAATTTCTAAGGTTCTTGACAATCGGTGGATATTCTACATAGACCCCCCATGGATCCACACTGCAATTATCGATTTTATGATAAACTTTACCCAAACAAAATTTGTAGTAGTACTGGTCATTGTTTATTGGGAATAAACCATATTTATTGTGTACGTTAAAAATTGTGTAATATTTTTTTTATTTTTTGTAAGAAATAATAACACTTATCCAAACAATTTTGGTGAGTTTTGTCTTAATTCATGACCACTTGTGTTCCCACAAATCAAATATTACTCTCTGTGACGTTGAAAAGTAACTCGATTTTCCTTAGTAATATTTGTTAAATTTTCAAAATTTCGAGGTATGAGGGGCCTGATACAACTCTATTCAACTAAACACTTACCAGGATTAAAGAAAATCCGGTTGAAAAACGGCGTTCGAAACAGGGGAATACAATAGCATGTTTCGCATTAAAAAGCCGTATTAACATTACCGACTACGCAACAATGGGCTACTAACCCGAAGGTGAAGATGACTGTTAATAATCGTGGTGTTCTGTGAATAAAATACATTTCGCCTTATCGAGAGTGATTTTAAAGGATGGTGATGAGTCCGACCAGGGCGGCGTCCTAGACGGGGTCCCACAATAGGCGGGGACACAAAGATTGAAGTTTCTTGTCTTACAGACTCAATCTCTCCCCCTCCTTCACTGACCACCTCCAATAGTCCGCAACTGTATACTCCTAGCTTGTGGACCAAATTTCGATTTATTTTCTCGTCCGTTCTTGCAGTGTTGAAAAAATTGTCTATCGACCAACTAACTATTGAATTAGGATTATTTACTTGCGTTATCTTGCATACTTGTTAACTGTAGGATTAACCTGTGTAAAGTTTTAAGACTTATTTTTATAGTAAAACATAAGTTTTTTAAGCAATGAATTTTACATTAGTTTAAATATGAGAATAACTTTTATTTCTATAATTTCAAATAATTACTTTTTAAAATGTTGTAAATAATACATAGTGACAAGTATAAAACGTTAATAAAATCATGGAAAAAACACATATATATATTTTACCTCACCTAAAGCTTCCCTAAACCTTCCCTAACTATAAGTATAGGTGTCATATTTTTTAACCCATGTAATAAAAATATCACGGAAATTAAGGTAAATATTTTTCATTAATGTTTGCAGTTTAAATGATTGTGATGTATTTTATTTGAATTTTTATTATTTTAATGCTAATATTTTATGTATATTCTAGAAAATTTCAATTTCTTTTACGAAATTATAAAAAATTTTTGGGATTGTACCCTTAGGTCCTAGAAACAGTTCTATAACAGTCAATCTTTCTGTGTTTATAGCTTGGTGATTATTGATAATAATGAAATAACCACTACTTATTTGGATAGTTAAATTTAAAACATTGTGCTTCCAGTTTTTATAGATAAATAGTTAGATTGTTAAGTCTCAGTTTAAAAGATATTTAATGCTGCTGCATCATCGTTAGTTTTAGCGATAGCACAGAGTCAACCTAGTTATTTTCCTACATACGTGCCCTAGCAGGTCGAGACCGGGAAGTAATAAATTTCTCACATACAATCCCAACTGGCCACTAACAAACATTGCTTTAATTCAGTTTTAGTTTCAGATTGAAAAATATGTAGGCCTACTATAAAACAAATATGTTTCTATGTTTAGGCCCTATGTTAAATAATAGTTTCAGGTTAGTTAGTCTTAGATTTTATATTGAATAATTTTTCCCAATCGTAGCAGGGCCTATTATATAATTGGGGCTACGATTTTTCTGCGCGTTAAAGCAGTTTTTAGTCTACGAAGTGCTTATATTTGTGAGTAATGAAATTACACAATATTTAAGTATTACATTGAAAGATAGCAACGAATATGACTAAACCTTCTGGAGTGAAAAATTGTTTATCTGAAAACGACTTTTCATTTTCCTGCTGGTGTTCTAACTGTCTTGTGATTTGTCTTAGCTCTACGAAGCGTGTGGTAACCATTAATGCTCTAATTGCGTTTTGTCTGTTTGTTCAGCATTTTTTCATTACAACTTCAAGGAAACCTTAATGGCAAGTATATGTTTTATATTTGTCTTAAGGTTTTATTCAAAGCTAATATGCTAACGTATCTACTAAAATAATCAACTTACAAAGGACTGTAGCAAGGAGTATATATATATTCTCATGGATTGCCTATGTAAGTAATATAATATTCGCACTTTTTTAAATACTACAAAACTGTAAATTATTACTTTAATCTAAATGTTTAGTCACAGAAAAAATATTACCTTACATTTTAATTAGCTGTCATATACAAGGCTTAAAACAAATGAAAATGTTGTCCCCCAATTTCGTAAAAACATACATGAATACAGTACAATACAATAAAATGCCCAAATTAATACAAGAACTATGTTTAAAAACATGCTTGAAATTAAAACACTTTGCTTCAGAGGAAACTTAAAAACATTCAATACAAATTTCTACAAAATATACACATCTATTACTGTGGTCACTTAAACTAAGTCATTTGAAACATTTCTCTCACTTATCTTGAAATACTGTAGACTATATTGAAATTATTAGAGTTTCATTAACTTCCCATTAGCTACTCTAGACTTTCTTAGAGTCTAATGATGGCAGAGAAATGTTGTTCACCCTGTATAGAAAATCTGCCATTATTTCCTGATGAATGTCAAAAATAAATAAAAAATAGAAATACTCTCATATAATCTAGTGAATAAAGAGGTGTTAGCTTACAAACGGTCGGGTAGTTATAAAGTGTTTATATGTTGTCTAGGAGTTTAAAAATCAAAATGCACAATTCTCTCCCCTCCGTGCCCCCCGCAATATTGGAAAATCCGAAAAAACCGGCACTTTCTTAAGATTTTCTATAAATAAGAAATGTAAATAAGAAATGTATATAATTAAATTCCCTACAAGTTATCATTGTACTTAAATTACTAGAGCAGGTCATAACTGAACTATAAAGTTCTAAAATGAAAAAAATTTGGCAAATTCCCAAAACTACAATTTAAAAAAAAGTGAGTATCTTCGTAACCGTAAGTCCTAGATAAACAAATTAATATTAAAATTTTGAGAAATAAAAATTGTCTACAACATTTACATAACTCTGTTTGAATAAACCCACCGAAACGATAATACAACTGAATTCTGAAGAAATTGCTAATTTTTGTTATTTTTAATTATATCGGTGGGTGTGGAGGGGAGCGAATAGTGCATTTTACATTTTTAAACAGCTATTAACCGTTATAGACAACATATAACAAAATTAGAACTACCGGACCGTTTGTAAGCAAACCCCTCTATTTTTGTCTCTATTCACCGTTCTTTAAAACTATTAACACATAAGTTATGTTTTGTTTAAGAACAGCAGTAAACAACCACAAACAAATGAATTTTTTATTATACGTAAATGACCTTCCTGATTTTTCGAAAAATTCCGACCTAGTTATGTTTGCTGACGACTGTTCTTTGGCATTTTCTCGCGAAACTGGAGAGCAAGTTATTTCCGATGTAAGTAGTCACCTTTCAAACATCAACTTGTGGTTCACTTCAAATAGCTTGACACTAAATACTAGTAAAACTAACTTCATTGAATTTTTTCTGGGCAAAAATAAAAAAATCTCTGACGATATAATATTAAACAATAATAAATTAGTTGAAGTTTCCACTCACAAATTCCTGGGACTGCGCGTTGACAGTGGATTGACCTGGTGCTCCCATGTGGACCATGTTTGCAATAGATTAAAGCCAATGTGTTACGCCCTCAGCCGTCTTGCTAAGGTTTGCAGTTTCGAGATCCTCCGTGTTGTTTACTTTTCACACGTAGAATCAATTCTTAGATACGGGGTTATATTTTGGGGTTTCTCGAGTGTTCAAAATTTTCGTAGAGTTTTTGTTCTTCAAAAATGGTGTCTGAGGGTGATGGGTGGTTTAAGAAAAACAGACTCTTGCCTCCCATTATTTAAGAATTTTAGAATTTTAACTTTTGCTGGACTTGTTGGATATGAGGTCTGTGTTTTTGTCAAACAGAATTGGTCGGTTTTTGTGACTAACGGACACTTTCACCAGTATCCAACAAGATCAAGGGGCATGCTGTCAGTGACAAATCATTCAACAACGAACTATGAGAAGGGGCCCTATTATACATGTCTAAGAATTTATAATAAACTACCGCTCCAAATAAGAGAAATAAACAATATTAATACTTTCAAAAGAAAATTAAAAGAACATTTCTTAGAATTATGTCCCTATTTGATAAGTGATGTTGGGTGACCTAAGCTGTTAAACTTTTTACCTGATGATCACTGTACTTTTCTCTTATTTTATAGATATACTTTGTTTTTGTATTTTATGATGTGTTCAAATATGTATCTTGAACGAATAAAGATGACTTATGACTTATGACTTATAATTACCATTAATGAATGCATCGCCGTTGGCTGTCGTGGTTTAATGAATAAAACATCCCTCATTGCCCCGTCTAAAGGGTGAATATGTTTTTACAAAGGCAATATCAACAAAAACGACACAGAAGGTTTAACTACGTTGCATAGCTACTATTGCCTGTAGTTAGCTAGAAAACACGGATGAAATCTATTGATAAAATGGGTTTGTTTCATACATGAGTTTATATATTTTGAAGTTAGAATGGTGAACGGGGTCACCGCTGATGCTTCGAACCTTCAATAGGGTTATCTCCATGTTTTTATTTTTATCTAGAAAACAATTAATAAATACCACTTTACTGAAAATAACTTTTATTTCGGAGGATATGATTTATCTCTGACCATTTTCTCGTTATGTCGTGATAAAGGAGCATTCATTATTATGGGCACTCTTCCTTATAATCCAGTATTAAATTGTTCTATTGAATAAGTGAATTTGCCAGTTATTTTTCTACCTACTTACATTGGAGGTAATTTCAAGCAGTTGCTTTGAGTTGTAGAGGACGTTTACAGTACACCGCCGTTTGTTGCGTAAAGTGAGGGAGGTATTGTGCCCCAAGTGGGAGGGGGAGGGCATATCTCCCCCCCCCCCAACTTAGGTATCTAGCGAAACTTCTTAGTGTTCTGTTACAAATCTTTCTGTTTATTATTGCAATTGTATTTATTGTTATCCCATTAACTTTCTTCACGTCTCATTCATAAAGCATATAAGTTATGGTATTTAGATCTCTGTCATTTCTTTTTGTTTGTTCTTAGTTATTTTGCACTTGCAAACCACCATCATGTACTCTTTGGTAAATTGGCGATCTGCATTGGACAAAATATAATAAAACTTTTACCTGTTGTGGGATAGCTTATTTTAGCCTTGGCTCTCAACGTGATTGAGTTAAACCATGTACAAATACAACCAACGAATAAAGGTTAAAACACTATGATATGCTGCGAGACACGATTCCGAGCTATCTAATGCGAATATTATTTGAGCTCATCAAACTCTAGAAACTCTAGATAGTGTGTAGCAATTTAATACAAGAAATGCAATACAAACTATAACTTAGAAATTCCTATAACTTTTAGATGTGACCTGAATTTCTACAAAATTATTTAAGGCTACAAAATCTGTGTAAAAGTAGCCTAGTGTTAAAAACTTCAGTATTAAAATAAATGTTTTAAAACTAATCAAATTAAATAGGTCTGTAATTAATAATGTATATTTTTTAATTTCACAAAACATGTATCTTACATATAATTTAAAAGTATTATAAATTGCAATAGGTTGTACCATCTACTTATAAAAATGAATTATGTTTATTATTGGACCTATTATTATTTTAACCCTGAGGAGAGTCAGGCAAACCCACAACTATTTACTGTGCAATTTGTAGTATAACTACATGAGGAGGAGAGTTATAAGTGAACTGTGAGCTTCCTTGATCGTGGCAGTATTGTTAACTTGACTCAATGTTGTAAAACAATTTCAAAATTAATTTCATTTTTTATATTATAAGTAGGTCTAACATTTTCCTGTTTTGAATACGCAAATGCGATTATTACTCTTAATAAATCTGCAATAAAAAGGTATTTGTAATATTGCAAGCAAGCAAAATGTTTAGTTTTATTTTGATACTCAAGTAAGAAAGTATGAAAAACTTCGCCTGTTATGAATGTTTTGAAGTTTTCTCTAAACTGCTGGAAAATATAGCTGTTTCCATTAATTAAGAAGTTTTTACAAACTACCCAGTTGAATTAATAATTTTAAAAGTTTATATAAATTGTTTTAGGGTGGGGATTAGGTGTTAAACTTCCCTTTGTTTTCCTTAACATAATCTGACTACCAAAGCCGTCAAATGCTCAGAAGAACCAATTAAACACAAGTAGTGTCAAATTGTTGGTGCTGGCTCAGTTCAAGGTCACCTGAGGGATGACGTCATCGAGGTCAATGACCTCACCGATGACGTCATCGATGACGTCATCGATTGCGTCATCGATGACGTCATCACCAATGACGTCATTTCTATGACGTCACACCCATGACGTCACAGAAATGACGTGCTGATGACGTCATCACCCCTTACGTCATCAAAATGACGCACCCTTGACTCAGG